>JAWQRP010001716.1:0-17939 GCA_033557875.1 Quadriops clusia | reverse complement strand
ATAATGATGTGACAGTGATAGTAACAGGCGAAGTGACACTGACAGACAATGATAATAATAATGAAAAAGTTGACCAAACAATAATAATGACTTTATTACTCTCCTACTTGATTATTACGTTCATTATTCGTTTTCACCAACGACCATGAAGAAAATAGTCCCTTGAGATTGATATCGCAGCAAAACCGCAACAAAATCCCCCTTCAAAGAGAAATTTGTCGAAACACGATCTCCCCTATGAAGTGTGAACCAAGCTTTAGATTCCCAAATTCTCGATCGAGCTCTGGACTCGACAAAGCATTGGTATTGATTTCGTTCGTAGTACGATTTTATTTTTTTTTATCCTGTTCCACCACTCCAAAATGGATGCATTTTTAATATGTTATAGCTAACTCATGAACACATATTGTACTAAAAAATAGTGATTGTGTCGAACCGGCTAGGAACCCTCCGAGAAGCTCAAAAACTAAATATACATTTTTTTCTTAATAATAAGGCCCTCCTGTCATACAATGTATCTTTTTAGTCTAATTTCAGATCAAAAGGCTTTGGTCACTTTTTAACGGTTTATTTTGCTAGATCCAATTTTGTAGGTATATATATGCTATGTGGCACTTTTTTAGAAATGATGATACGATATCTGAAAAACTACTTGAGATAAATCAATGAAATTTGGCATGTAGGCATTTTCGCTAAAGACGAAACAGGTATCAACTTTTGGGTTTATTCGGGAAACCGGAAGTGGCAGTTCACCTGAAAAAGTAGACAGAAACTTTCATGTAAAATGGAACTTTTTCAAGTAAAGTGCCATTTTGCTTTAAGGAATTTCTTTAAAATTTTGTACTAGCTTTAGAAGTAACGAAAAACTCTCAGATATCAAATTTTAACAGAATTGTCCAACCGGAAGTGGTAGTTTACCTGAAGCGAAACTGTAACTCTTTCAAGTAAAGTGCCATTTTGCTTCAAGGGATTTCTGTAAAATTTTGTAGTAACAATGGGAATAACAAAAAACTCACAGATATTAAATTTTAGCACAATTGCCCCACCGGAAGTGGTATTTTTTAACAATTTTTACGGCCCATTATAAAGGTTTTATGATCTATTCAGTGTTTGAAACAAGGATGTCTGTCGAGTCTCTCACAAATAGATAGATGTCTCAAACACTGAATAGAGCTCAATGTTAACGTGACGATTCGTGACAGGGGGGAGGGAGTCTGTCAAAAATTGCCAATAATTCCGTGACATCATTTATGGACAGCCCCTTACTTAAAAAAATATATCTGCTTATATTAAGATAATATTTCTAAACATATTTGACATTTTTAAAATCGAAATATGTATGGGTTTTTTTGTAATGCTTAGTGAGCTGTGCAATTTTCTGTTAATTCTTTATTGCAAGAATTTTTATGTTGAACGGTTCTATTCTGAACATATTGCTTTGTCTCACCAATATAACATTTTAATCAGTTAATTTTGTATACAATAATAATTGTTATTGCAAAATAAAGTAAGTTCCTACAATTTTGGATAAAGCTTAACGCGCATGCGTTCGTTATATACCATACAGCGACCGCTGACAGAAATAATCGACCAAAGTGACCATAGAAATAATTAACCAAAAGGGTAGTGTCCTGTGTAAAGGTGTTTGATATTCGATAGAATTGTTATTACATTCTTTATTAGGTTAAAATGTACGAACGTTTGTTGAGAAAATTGTTATTGCAAAGTAAAAATTGCATGAATAGGTTATGAGCGGTGGTGTTAAGTTATGCGTATACGCATAAATATATTTAGTCCAATGAACGTTTAGTATTTTAATCAACGATATATATCGTTGATTTTATACCGTTGATTTTATATAGATGATTTTAGTACCTTCTTTAGATTTATTACCTTCTCTAGACTGATTTATAAGTTAAAACAAAAGAAATAGTGCATGAAGCGTATACATTATAAATTCATGCGTGTAGTGATGGTTGCCTGTCTCGTAATGCTTAAACGTCCGTATTAATAATCGTATGTTTTATGCTTTTAATTTCTTTAATATACACTTGGAAAAAATAATTTGCCTGGAATTATTTTAATAAGAATTGTATAAGAGGAGATAGATATTCGGAAAGTAGATAAATATTCAGACATTCGATAAAACTTAAAATAAGGTTTGTTTTATGGTTATATGGAAACAATCCACAATCCTATTTCCGTTCAACGCGGGGGATGATCCAAGAGTCCCGTTTTAAGAAATGTTCTCATTCAAAATTGAGTGTTATTTCAAAGCTGTATAGTGTGTTGGTGGTGTTTTAGGATTTTTTAAACAACATTTTTTGTCATAGACCAACTTTTCTTTTGTTTTGGGTAAATGCAAATTATTGTTTTCTTTAATGAGATGCCTTTATTTTACGAATGTCTGTCAGATGTCTTTAACATTATAAATTTAGTTATACATTAGAAATTTAGTTATACATTAGAAATTTAGTTATACATTAGAAATTTAGTTATACATTAGAAATTTAGTTATACATTATAAATTTAGATATACATTATAAATTTAGTTATACATTATAAATTTAGTTAAACATTATAAGTTTAGTTAAACATTATAAATTTAGTTATAAACAAAAATATTAGTAAAAAACAAAAAAATATCATTCATAGCTGAAGTTATTTGAAAGTTAGACCAACAAACTTTAAATTAGCCCCGTTCTTTTGTCGCGTGAGGGTAAATTTTAATCTCTATTTTACGTGTTTACGGGGTCGTATGCAGTGAATGGGCGCTAATTATTTTTGGATAAAGTGAATTACGCATATTTTACGTCATTCAACCTGTGTGACACACCTAGAGACCGTCCTTTTCGCATGAATACCTAAATTAAAGCCCGGTGTGCACACGTCTGTAACTCATGTATACGACAAGATAGAACACTTGTTAAACAAAGTATAACAGGTATACTTTTTTCGTGATGACTAAACAAAGTCGCTCGTTTTTGCGCCCTCATACGAAATATAAGTTATGCATTTAAAAAATTGTAACTTAAGTTTTATGATTTATACCGTAATAAAAAATAGCAGGTACCCTAGATAACGAACCTTTATGTACAATTTACAAATTTGGTATCATTCTCAGGCGCCGTTTTTAAGTCTTGTTGTTTACAAAATAAGAAGCGACTGTGCAATCACCCTTAAAAGAAGTGTCAATTTGTACAATTTTTTTTTACATGTTGTTTTAGAAAATGTTTTAAATTTAAACAAACGGATATTCAAACTGCTGATTTTTTTTTAAATGGCAGAAAACAACACAATCTGTTGTAGTTAGTGTTAAATGTTTATTGAAAACGCTTTTAATTTATTATTAAAATATAGGTTTTATATTATTTAGGTGAGTGAGGTTATGGGGTGTGTACGGGCCTTTATAGTGACTACCGGGGCGTCATCTGGCGGCATGTCTACTCGTGCGGTTTGTAAATAACTTCACGTTGGATTTTATGACGTTTGCGTGGTGGTGTTAATGTGACTGTGTCAAAATGGCAGAAAACGTACAAGATAATGTAAATCTTTTGAAAAACGCAGGTAACACTTATTCTTTTGATTTTTTCGATGTCTCTCTTTTTGCCTTGATCGTCCTTCGTCTAAAGGAGCAGTTTTTTGTCTTTTTGCGCCATTCAATTATATAATCAAAAAAGTTCAACCATCTGTAGACTGCAATGTCTGTAATAATAAAATTCACACCAAAATTTACAAACAGATAACAAGCGATAGATAACAGTTTTTTTAATGTGCCCGATGGAGAGCAAACTTATGTCTCGAAGTTAACTGAGATACACCCTCTTCAATTGTTTTTTTAAACCTTTTCGAAAATCTAGTTACCACTGACAACATTTGGGTTAGCCAACTTTTACCTACCCAACTTGATTACCCAATTTAACTATCATACTATTGGTTTATTCGATTTTTACCTATTCAACTTTTAAGATCAAAGTTTGTTGAGATATAAGCTTGAATTTAATGGAATTCGGATAAGCATGTATTTGCAAGTAAATAGATAGGCAGGGTGGTTGAATTCAGAAAGTATAAGGCGGTTCTCTAGCGAAACTTATAAGTTTGTTATAACATATTTAACTTCTTGTAAAATGAATTTAACAGTTTGCTCCACACCAGCAACTTCAAAGAATGTCTGCCTCAGTGGAAGCACCCACATTCTTGTGCTTCTTTTTAATCCTATAAAAGACTGAGGTATTTTTGGAATACCATTCCAAAGGCTATACTACTGTCTATACTGCATAAGTAGCAATATTGTCCTTTGATTCATGAAGTAGAATCATTCTTATTAAGAAATACTCATTTTTAATAAGAAATACTCATTCTTAATAAGAAATAGTCATTCTTAATATGAAACAGAATCATACTTAAAATATTTGCATTATTATTCTTTACGAATGTAAACATAGTCATAATTCGAGACATTCTTGTTTAGCTTTTTTGCTGATGTCTCACGTCCTATTGTTTTATTTTTAATTGTACATTCATCAACTATTTATAAGTTTTGCTGCAGTTCCAAATAAATAAGTTTGCAGAAGATAATGAAGATGTAATTAGCACCTTAATATCAGACATGGTTAGTTATGACACAGTTTGAGAAGGTCAAGTTGAACAGTATTTGAAATCGTTGTATTTCATAATGGAAGTATTGCATTACAAACTGATTTGTTGTGAATGTTGCATTTGTATTTTGTTATGGTTTTTCACGCTTCTTCGCATCTTTTTTTTAAATTCTTCTTTATATTGTTCATTTTTTTTTTTTGGTAAATATGAAGATCTTGCAAACTAAATTTTACCTTTTTCGTGCAGATGTGACTTTATTATTTTTTCCAAATTATCATTTCTATTTTTTCTTAAACAAAATCGATGGGTGAGTGTAAACGCAGTGCGACAACAAAAAAAGTATATGAAAACTTAAAAAAATAAATAAATAACGTTGAGCTTCTGGTTTTTGCACTGCTCTTACATTCGCCAACTCAATTAGAAAATTGATGTTGAAATAAGGATGTATATACGAACATACATTTTTATTTCAGGCTTCCGTCCACCATCCGCTACAAAAGGTAACCCCCTAAAATGTTATTTCATTTGTTACAAAATAATTAAATCGTTTTTGTAACAAATTAAAATTAAATGTTGTTCACATGTGCATAGTATTAGTAAAAAAAAAGATCGAAATACTATAAACTATCAAAATACGAAAAGTTATCAAAATCAAAAAGGTGTCAAAATGCGAAAAGTTATCAAAATGCGAAAAGTTATCAAAATGCAAAAAGTTATCAAAATGCAAAAAGGTATCAAAATGCGAAAAGGTATCAAAATGCAACATTATAACACAATGGTACGATGAATTTGAAGAAACGCTTCAACAACAAAGGTTTTTGTATTAATTAATTGCATTTGCGAATGTTTCAATTGTTTTATTGATGTATCTATTACTAATACATTACTATTATTACATTATCTTTATGATAACAGTTCATTGATGAATTCCTTTCCTTTGCCAATTTCTTCATTATAATACAAATCCTTAAAATATTTATCAAAATAAAACAAATTTAATTTATGTAAACAAATTCACTGTACAAAAATTTCAAACAATTGTAAAGGTATTGAAAAGCACTTTTAATGTAAAATCGTGCCTGCAGGTGTCAGTTATAATTAGCTTGCAGTACCGTATAAATCAATCTCTTAAATCATTTGTGATGGATTATCAGTTTGCAGGTTATAATTTATTTTAATGTTTCATTGTCTTACGTATATTCTATTAACTCGTTTCATTTATAATTTATTTAATTTACTAATTTAATAAGTAATTTGTATCCTACTCTGATATTGGATACAGCCGTTCGGTGATGTAAATAAATAAATTATCAATATTAAGGGGTTACACCACCTTGAAGTTTTCAAAAAATCAATTTCCTTTTTTGACTAAATAAATTGTTTATACTTTTAAGAATATTTTAAACGTTTAACCATTGAAAAATTCAAATTATTTGTTTTTTTTTTAATAGTAGCAGATATAGTAATTAGAAGTTAGCACATTCAGGCAGAGTTTTTTCAAAGTGCTTTTATTTGTACAAAAATTTTTTTTCCATATTTCATATGACAATAGCTATAATCTTTCTAAATAAAAATAATATTTTCGAAAAAAATATTATTCTAAATAAGAATAATTATTCTAAATAAGAATAATTTTTTTGAAAAAAAAAAGTAAATTTTTATACCTATCTTTCCGACTGCTAGGTGGTGCTGCAACCCCTTAATTTATTTATTCACGTTATTTTATTCATATTATGTGTATACAATTACATTTGGCACAACGAAAACCCATACATACAATGATCATATAACACTTGCAGAAGATAGAGAAGCCAGAATAAAATACTTCAAAGAGAAACAGAATGAAGAGCGCCAAAAGAAACTAGAAGAAATAAAAGCGCAAGCGTTGGCTGCACAAAAATTCAAGGAACAAAAAGAAATGGAACGAAGGCAGCGTTTAGAGGATTTGAGGCTGAAGGAAGACTCCAGGAGACTGCAAGTCGAGGAACGGAAACGGGCGATTAACGAGGCCGAGAGGAATCGTCTCGAGTCGATTCTGAAACGGAACGAAGAACGAGAAGCTAGGATTGAAGCGAGGAGACGGAACGAACGGAGTTCCGTTTTCGCGTTCGGGTCCTCGACGCCTCGCTTGCTCGAACCCGTCGAAGGGATGTCGGGGTCATTTTGGGGGCAACGACGAGCCACTTCGACACAAAACATCACGACGATCACTGTCGCTCCGTTAACTCGTCGACAATCCGAACGGGAATTTGACACAGGGAGCAAGAAACGGGCAACGTCTGCCAGTGGGCTTGAACGGTCTTGTGAAGGTCAGTTCACTTTTTGCTTTGAAAAGTTCACTTTGTAAAGGAAGTTTTTATTTATTTTTGTAGAGTCGCATTTAAGCTTTAAGTGTATTTCCACGTGATGGTTTTCTAATTCTTATTGTATTTCACTTTTTATTCAATGGCAATTTTTGTAGAATTTCTATTTTTATTCAATCTCGATTTTTATTAATTTTTATTCAGTCTCAATTTTTATTCAATCTCGATTTTTATTAATTTTTATTCAATCTCAATTTTTATTAATTTTTATTCGATCTCAATTTTTATTCAATCTCAATTTTTATTCAATCCCAATTTTTATTCAATCTCAATTTTTATTCAATCCCAATTTTTATTAATTTTTATTCAATCTCAATTTTTATTAATTTTTATTCAATCTCGATTTTTATTTTTATTAGTTTTTATTAAATCTCAATTTTTATTCAATCCCCATTTCTATTCAGTCTCAATTTTTATTCAATCCCAATTTTTATTCAATCTCAATTTTTATTCAATCCCAATTTTTATTAATTTTTATTCAGTCCCGATTTTTATTTTTATTAATTTTTATTCAGTCCCGATTTTTATTTTTATTAATTTTTATTCAATCCCGATTTTTATTTTTATTAATTTTTATTCAATCTCAATTTTTATTCAATCCCAATTTTTATTCAATCTCAATTTTTATTCGTTCCCAATTTTTATTAATTTTTATTCAATCTCAATTTTTATTCAATCACAATTTTTATTAATTTTTATTCAATCTAAATTTTTATTCAACCTCAATTTTTATTAATTTTTATTTAATCTCAATTTTTATTCAATCCCAATTTTTATTCAATCTCAATTTTTATTAATTTTTATTCAATCTCAATTTTTATGAATGCAATTTTCATTAAATTTAATTTTACCGAGTCTCCAAGGGCTAGAGAACCTTCAGTTGCGATATACCCTCATTTCTTCCACAGCAAGGATTTACAAAATTCTATTCAATTAACTTTCGGATGGCATGCTGATCCAGGTTTAAATACTTTGACACCAGATCGAGTCAACACTGTAAATAAAGTAGATAGTTCTCAACGTCAGGGCTGGTCACACGATCACTATAACTCCACCACAAAGCAAATTTATTTTCAAGTGCAAATGTAATTTGTATTATACCAAAAAACAACAATAATCGGCAAGAAAATTCTGCTTTTTACGCATCACTCTCTCTTTTTCAGTTGTTTCAGATTTCGGTACTCGCATTGTTAATTTCCCAGATATGAGATTATCGACGTCTATGTACGAAATATTGCACTGGGGGCAAGGACCCGTCCCCTATAACCTTTCTTCTCCGACACAATTGAATCCTTCTTCTGATTCAACCACAAGCGATTCTGGTATTATTGAGTAACAATTTCAACATTAATTCCTTAACAGTTGTTTTTGTTGTGTAGTTTGTTCGTTTTGTTATGCTTGTTTTAGTTTTTTGTGCATAAGAAGTTATTTGAACAATTACGAAGCTAGGATCGATCATATTCCTTTGTAGAATTGTCGCATTCCTCTTCGGTATTGTACCAAAGGGTATACAAGTCCGGGATTTTCAAGTTCGGGATTTTCAAGTTCGGGATTTTCAAGTCCGGGATTTTCGAAAATCTAAAAAATTTTTACTGATGCCAGATTATGATTAAAGAGCATGTTGTGTTACGTCTTGCCCGAGTGAAATAATCCCAACTGTGCATGTGCCTTAAGGAACAGATAACCAGATAGCTCATCCAATGGTTTTCATCACAAATGTTGAAGGTTACATAATAATAATCTAAGAAAAAATAAGAAATTCTATAACGTCCACTTTATTACATTCTTTAAGCAACTGGGCAAGTTGGATAATCAGCTATTCATATTAATATTTTTTAAGGGTATAGAGTACACATATTATGGTAAAATTCGCAACTTGCAGCGCCACTATCTAAATGGTGAAAGATGCCTGAACTAAACACCAAAAGATGTCAGAACTAAACACAAAAAGACGCCAGAACTAAACACAAAAAGACGCCAGAACTAAACCCAAAAAGACGCCAGAACTAAACACAAAAAGACGCCATAACTAAACACAAAAAGATGCGATTTCAACGTTCAAAACTGCCAACTTTTTCCCTATTCGATGAGCTATCCGGTTATCTGTGCTTAAGGTGTCTCTTCAGTGTGCCAAAAACAGTGAAAAGTCGCCTTAAGTGCAACAAAATTCGTTAACATTCGAGTGCGCTTTGGTTCCCTTTGAGTCGTCTCCTAAATGAATGGGTTTCGTGGTTTGACTAACACCGCCCCTTTCGTTGATAGAAGGGTTGCGAACCGAAGAAGACGAGATGATGTAAAACTGACTTACTTTTCAGGAGCTTTACCAGCGCAAACTCCAGCGGGTTGTGCAAGTGGATACGTAGGTCGTAGGAGAACCGATCTGATGCCGACAATCCCGTTGCGTGATTCTCGTGATTCCCCGTCTACGACACCTCGCAAGCCTTTCACTAGGTCACCAGGTAGGGCTTACTCTATGTCACGTTTAGACCAGCTTGCTAAGCCTCGCAAGAGGCATTCCGATTTAGCTTCCGTGGCGGAGAGCACTAACATTTCGTTCAGGCCTTTAAGCCGCCCACAGCAATCTTCCGTTAGTCGTAGCATGAGCCACTTACTTGTTAGCAAGTCTGGTAACTTCGTAAACCCTTCTCAAAGACTACCTCCTAAAACTGACAGCAACAGCATGCAACATTTAGCATCAATACCAGCACCTTTGCCACCACCACGCACTACACGTGCAACACAGCTACGTCAACAGAAAATGGCCGCCGCTGGGCCCAGTACCCAAACCACTGGGGTCAGTCCCACTGGGATCAGTCACACTGGGATCAGTCCCACTGGGGTCAGTCACACTGGGGTCAGTGACACTGGGGTCTGTCCCACTGGGGTCAGTCCCACTGGGGTCAGTCCCACTGGGGTCAGTCCCACTGGGGTCAGTCACACTGGGGTCAGTCCTACTGGGGCCAGTGCCACTGGGTCCAGCGTCACTGGGACCAGCGTCACTGGGGCCAGTCCCCAACCCACCGGGGCAAATCCCCAAACCACCGGGTCAAACCCCCAAGCCGAAGGTAAGTAGCCGGCCTTCTTCCCATTGCCAATAACAAAGTCTTTTTAGTATACTTCTGCAACTTCTTAAGAACTAGCTGCTTATATTTGTGGTAGCAGTATCGTAAGAGTTAATCGGGGAAGGTAGCTTCAAGTAAGTTAAATGTGCCTTACTAGACACTATTTTTCTAGTTACTCTCACTAATACAACATTAATTTTTTCTATGTAATTCTCAAGTTCTGAGATCCATCATAGCGATCCTCTCGCCTAGAAGCATTGTTTCAGACGTTCTCTAATAGGAATCCGTAACTGTGTAACCGTAAAAAAACTAACACATACGTACACGAAAACGGACAGGTAACTCTTTCTGTTGATGTTGATGTTGTTCACCGGAAACATTCACTTCATGTCCTTCACTTACCTCGATTTTATTAACAACTACTAAGGTTGTTGGTGGCGGCTTAAGGGTTGTATCGTTCATGGCCTAACTTATTTGTCACACTCTACACCATTTCTTTCACTACTGTAATCCACTGTGAATGACAAGAGAAAATAAGCACTAAGTTGTGGGCACCATCTCAATTTCTTTGCACAGCAATTTATTTAATTCCTTGTTTTGTTGTGTGCATGCCCTTTTTTTATTAAATGTTAATTTATAATTTTGGTTATTTATGTTTGGGTAGTCAAACCACATTGAGTTGTAAGTGTTAGAAATAATTTATTTTTGTGTTGAAATTGACGCAAGAAGTGGTTCACAAAACTTTAACCCAATCACTATTTAGTCCAGAAATTACTTAGTCCAGAAATTACTTGGTCCGGAAGTTACTTAGTTCAGAAATTACTTGGTCCGGAAGTTACTTAGTCCAGAAATTACTTGGCCCGGAAATTACTTAGTCCAGAAATTAGTTAACCCAAAAATTAATTAGTCCAAAAATTATTTAGTCCAAAAATTACTTAGTTCAAAAATTACTTAGCCCAAAAATTACTTAGTCCAAAAATTACTTAGCCCAAAAATTACTTAGCCTAAAAATTACTTAGTCCAAAAATTACTTAGCCCAAAAATTACTTAGCCCAAAAATGACTTAGTCCAAAAATTACTTTACCCAAAAAAAAGTACTTTACCCAAAACAGGAAAACCTAATACATATTCTCCATACAGCACAATCTAGACCGAGCAGCTCCCTTAGTCACCAAAGCACCAGCAGTGTTGCCAGTTCTGTGAACATGAGAATAAGGCCAGTTGCGACGCCGAGGAAGCCACGCCCAATAAGTATTGCTGTCACGGGCATCACGTCCGACTTGAAGAACGGCACGGTAGACCCTAAGAAAGACAACAAACCGCCTTTGCCAAAGTCCAGGAAGTCTAGTTTAGTCAAGTCCGAAGATAAAATTAAGAAGAATTCCTTAACGTCTCCCAGTGAAGAAGCCAAGCCGATCGTGTCCCCGGCTTCCGTGAACCCCATTAGTAAAGCACATCCGCCGAATAAGATCGAGCGTAAAAAAGAGAAGTCGAACACTAGGAAGGAGGACAAAGTCGAAAGCAAGCCTTTGGAATCCAAGGGGGAGCTTAAGTCGGAAAGCAAGGTTGAAGAATCCGCTGTGAAAAACGAGAATAATAACGAGAGCAAGGTTGTAGTCGATGCAGACGTTCCACTAAAACCTCAGGTTGAACAAAGACCTCCAATTGAGCAAAAACATCCAATTGAGCAAAAACATGGAATTGAGCAAAAACATGGAATTGAGCAAAAACATCCGAATGAGCAAAAACATCTGATTGAGCAGAAACATCCGAATGAGCAAAAACATTCGATTGAGCAGAAACAAATGAATGAGCAAAAACATCCGATTGAGCAGAAACATCCAATTGAGCAGAAACATCCAATTGAGCAGAAACATCAATTTGAGCAGAAACATCCAATTGAGCAGAAATATCCATTTGAGCAGAAACATCCATTTGAGCAGAAACATCCAATTGAGCAAAAACATCCAATTGAGCAGAAAAATCCAATTGAGCAGAAACATTCAATTGAGCAGAAACATCCGAATGAGCAGAAACATTCAATTGAGCAGAAACATCCGAATGAGCAAAAACATTCGATGGAGCAAAAATCTCAGATTCAGCAGAAACCTCAAATTCAGCAAAAACCTCAGATTCAGCAAAAACCTCAAATTCAGCAAAAACCTCAAATTCCCCAAGAACCTCAGGGTCATGAACAACCTCAGGTTCTGTTGGTTGAATCGGTAGAAACCCTCGAAGGAATAACCCCCATCGACTTCATCCAGCAATTTATTGAAAACGAAAAAGCTGATTCTTTTCATGACAAACCAGTCGATCCGATCCAGATGTCTTGTGATGATGAACTCCTTGGAAGCGAGGATAATAATTTAGATGGTAGTGTAGTTGATATGACTGCTAGTATGTTAAAAGTTAGGATTAACACTGAGGAGGAGGCCAAGGCGGCTTTGGCCGAACGTCGAAGACAAGTCCGAGAAGAAGCCGAGCGCTTGGCTGAAATGGAGAGGTTAAGGAAAGAGGAAGAAGCTAGATTGGAACTCGAAGCCCAGCTGAGAGAGGAAGAGCAGCAAAGGATATTGATCGAGCAGATGCGCAAAGCTGAGCAGGAACGCTTGGAGGAAGCCATTAAAGAAGCACAAAGAAGGGAAGAAGAGGAACGGCTGAGGAAGGAGGAGGAAAACAAAATGAAGATGCAAAAGGAAGAGGCGGATAGGAAGGCAAAGGAAGAAGCCGAACGGCAGAAAGCTGAGTTGCAAGAAAGATTGAAGCATGAGGAATTGGAACGCGAGGCACGTCGTAAGAGAGTCGAAGCCATTATGCTCCGGACTAGAGGGAAAAATAACAGCATGCAACAGGTATTTGTCTTTCGTGTCAATTTTTTTTAGTATAAAATATTTACCCTAACATCTTAAGAGCACATGCAGTATCAAGACCAAGGTCGCTGTTGTCCTTCCATATTTTCTTTTATATGACGGTAAATTTAAATCGTGCAGTACATATTGGGACACCCTATATGTATAATATATTGATATATTTATTTCCATCCCCACGTCTGACTAGTACATGAACCGATCGGTACATGCGCAATTCATAAAAAGTGTTCCATCCCAAGCCTGAACTAGTTCATGCATCTTTGGTCCGGTGTTCCATCTTTACCTCAGACTAGTTCCGTATCAGTTCATGCACGGTCAAATCAGTCCGCAGATCAAAGCATGTACTAAGATACGGACGACATGCGCAGAACTTGTATTTTCATTAAATACCAGTTAAACTACATAACCACATTTTTTTTAACATGGCGGGTGCAGCATCTAGTTCCGAAAGCGATTTAGATTATTATTTTGAAGAAGACTCAAGTGACGAGTAATTAGATCTGTTTTTGTTGGGGGAACCTCGAAAGAAAAATGAAAATGATCTAGGTAGGTATAGTCACACTGTACATAGAGTGATCTCCACCTCGTTCAGGCATTTAAGACTGGTTTGGAGTCACAGAATGAACGTCTGGTTTCCTAAGATTGAGTTCGATGAAATAAAAACTCTGTTTCTTTTTAAAACATAGTGTTGTTATTGAAAATGTTAAACCGCAACACATTTGACAGCTATCATTGCTTGTTTTCAGAAGAAGCAGCTTTCGCTTGCGTTTTTAGTTCACGAATAGTGTTCCAACCATTTACTTCAGTTGACTAGTGCATACACTAATACAAACATCACCCATGCGTATTAAATCGTACATGAATCAATTCATGCATCAGTCAAAGTGTCGAGGATGGAAAAGACCTAATAATATGTACTGTATAAAACAGCTAAAGCCTCGATTTAGAGTTAGTCTATTCAGTCATGCTGAGGAACGATATGTTATATGTGGTAATACGCACCCCAGTTTTGAAACTACAATTTTCAAAAAAAAAATTAATACTTGTGTATATTAGGTATTTATGGTTTTTCTAACAAATAAATAAAGAAAATTCAGCATTTGAAGCAGCAGGTGTACACTGTCGATAGATGCTACAAGCATAGTCTATGTTTCCTGAAAACTTTTGATCTTTTTCTTGTAGAATGACGATAAAAACGATGAAAATAAATCCGATAAAATGAATGGTTCCAAGTCGGAAACTCCGGAAAATGGACATAAAAATGGGAAGGAAATAGAGACTGTTGATAATATGTAAGTAAAATTGCTTAAAATAAAATAAAAGAAACATTTCGTTTCATAACTGATTTATTTTTTTCAGAATTAACATGGAATCATTAAAAAACGCTAATACAGTTACAGTAGATACAACACTTGGTACAGATGATACAATTAATTCAAATAATTCTTGGCAACATAACACTCAAGGTAAGTTTAAATTAGATTAATTGATCTACTTACTTCTTTCTTTCTTCATTCAACATCACTTTAGCTTAACGACGACATTAGTACGCACATTTGTTTTTGATTAAAGCATGCGTTCTATTTCGTTCCAGATTTATTGATGTGAGTCCGCCATCCTTTAACAATATAGGTGCTTGTATATCGTTCATTATTTAGAAGTTTAATACGAAAATAGGGTTGCCGTTCTTCGCTACTCCTGGCAGTAGCAGTTTTTTTGTATATTTATAATTTATTTAGTGAATATAATCTGTTATTGTTAACTAAATATTAGTTACATATTAACAACGGCAGTTCTATTTTATTTAATGTTTAAATTAATATACTGACTGACAACATAGTAGTTTCAAATCTTGATCAAAATGTAAATTATATTCTCCTAAGGTTTTGAATTCGTTGATATGTTCTGGCATTTTATAGAAGAATATCGTTAGTGTGTAAATTCTCTTTTGTTATTTAAATTTCAGTATTATTGATGAGACACATTTAATATTTATTTTGTAAAATCCCTTAACATATTTAAGTATATATTATACAGTACTAGTCTTAATTCTCTCTGCATATATATTTTATACATACGAAATTGTTTTCTTTTGTGAATATTCTTGTGAATAGTGTTTAAAATTACCATATTGTTTATTAGTTCTAAATTTTATAATTATTCTTCCGTCGAAACCACATTACCACATGTACGGGGGTAACGAAGTTGGAAAAACGCTTTTGAAAATTGTTTCACAATTGTTTTATAATTTATATGCAAATATATAGGTAGAGAAAATACAAGCAATTTAAGTTAGCTATTCTCGATTGATTACAGTCAATTTATGACGAGATTTACGTTCCACGGCAAAACAATGGATGTGATTAACTTTGGAAATTCGTTAAATCTTGCAGTTAGTAAATCTGTAATTAAGACGAATCTGTAATAAAGACGTATCTGTAATAAAGATGCATCTGTAATAAAGATGCATTTGTAATAAAGATGTATCTGTAATAAAGATTCATCTGTAATAAAGATGCATCTGTAATAAAGATGTATCTGTAATAAAGATGTATCTGTAATAAAGACGCATCTGTAATAAAGATGTATCTGTAATAAAGATGAATCTGTAATGAAGATGTATCTGTAATAAAGACGTAAAATAATCTGCAGAGAGAAATTTAAAAGTTTAATAGTATTTAACTAACAGTTTGTTTTCACATATTGACTTAATAAATAATTTAAGGATGTTAGACGTGTATAAATGAATGAATTGAATTGAAAGGACTAAATGTTGACTGTAAATTTTTCTATAAATAAATATTCTATGAAATTTTTAACATCGGATTGGGGTGCATATTCATTGTTTCGCCCTGGTAGCAACAATATTAAAAATGTAATTACAGTCTATTGCAATAACCATTACAATATTTTGTATAATTTCTGTACTACATTATTTAATATGGAAGTATGTATATATTAACATTGTTGCTAATTCCATTTAATAAAAATATACTGATATCTAAGTAAAGAAAATAGTTAAATATTTGAGAAATAACTGGAAATTATGAGAAATTATTTAGCTTTTAGATATTCATATTGAAATACTACATTTACTTATTTTTAAATATTTTTATTCTTGTATATCGCTTGGCATAATCACATTAGCATTTAAAATTGTTATAAATTTAGTCATTTTTTTGCTTTTTATGGTCATGCTAAAGAAATCACTTAACGTCTAACAAAGTTTTATAATATGTTTATAAAGAAAGTACGAAGTTCTGATATGTTTGAAAGGATAAGCCTCACTGTACTTGTCAAATGTTATTTTCATTGTAACATTAATAAATTTACCCACAGATAAAATAGTAACGGTAAACGGTACCTCTCCAATGTCTGTCAAATCATTCGTAACCCTTTTCAAGAACGATGTCTTATATGTATGTGCAGTGGACTTTCATTGTAATTAGTGGACTTTCATTGTAATTATTGTATCTAGCTAGTCACACAGGCAGGAGCTGCACGATAAGAACAAGCAGATTTTCTACTTAAAGCAATTTCTTTGTGTGGCCCCTTTTATTCTCGTCACTAATTTTACTAACGTTTGTCTTCCACACAAATAAGTTGCTCTCTTCGGCGATTCCGTCTGATCACTGGAAATTTCATGGCACTAAAAGGAAGTGATCCTGTTCTTAGTAGATAGGCATTTAGTTCAGTCGCATCTTGAAATTCTGCTGCATACATTATATTACGGGGCTGGGTTTGACAAGTTTTTTTTTGTAATCGGGCAAAAAAAATGAAATGCAGAAACTAGAAAATAATTTCAATAAATTATTTGTTATTATGTTGTTTTGTTTGTTTCGCCAACCTTGCACTTGTCCTTAAGATTTATTACGACACTACAAATTATATGTAGAGTAAATTTTTCCTCTTTATACAAGAAAGTAAAGTGTGTAGATATTATTTCATTTATTTCTTGACCAATCATTTTTACAAATCTTATATGTTTTTCCTGGGAAATTTCTTGGTCTGGTTTTTTTTAATAAAAAATTATTCAAAGTTTAAAACATTTTTATTAATTGTTACGATGTTTCGTGGATTGGTTTCCTCACATCTTCAGGTAATTACCAATTTTTCTTTACAATTCTAAAAAAATTATTATCAAAGTATAAGAATCGGAGCAAGTATTTAGAAACATTTAAACAATTTTTTTCTTTTCTTTTCCTTTATTATTCTTCTCTTTTTTTTCATTTCCTTTTCTTTATTATTCTTCTCTTTTTTTTCTTTTCCTTTATTATTATTCTCTTTTTTTTATTTTTCCTTTATTTTTATTATATATCTAATTATTTATAATTTTATTGTCAAACTGTTTAATTTTTTTTATCATATGAAAAGCCCCTACATATTCTACAAACACAAGAATTACTAACCATTTTAAAATACTTTTATTATATTTTAGTAATAAAATCTGCTTAATTACTTACATTCCCCCTTACTTTCATCTCTCCCACTATATTTCGTACTCATTTTATATTCTCCTCCTCATCTCACCGCACTTATACTTCGTAAAAGAACACTAATTACAAAGAAAAATATCCTTATACATTACTAACAATAAAATGTTTTCAATTGTAAAGTTGAAGTTCATTTCGTGCATAACTAAATTTTAATCAAATTCTTTACTTTAAGTTTGGTACGTTTAGTTTTTTCCATGTTTTCTTATACAACGATTTTTACCTTGTGTTTCATATTCCGTATACTAATAGATATTATTTTTATTTCATTTGTTGTACATATCTCCATCTCTCTTTATAATGTTAAATGATAAAGCAGTATTACAGTTTTGAAACATTAAATTCAAATCGAACTTCAACTCTTCACATTTATATTTAAAAAAAATAATCTTAAACACTACAAATAAAAACATAGAACCGTTTTGACTGTTACATCTAAATTATACTCCTTTTACGCAACAATAGATATTAGAGAGTGGAATTCACTATGAGAGAAATCAAAAACATCCAAAGTTTAGTACTACATTTTTAACCCTCATAAAATTTTATCAT
>JAWQRP010001715.1:0-17953 GCA_033557875.1 Quadriops clusia | reverse complement strand
TTCGGAACTGAGTTATTTTTTCATAATGTTCCCGTTACATTTACATTAAATATATATAATTTATTTATGTTACATTTACATTTCATTTATGTATCCACTGATTACGTTTTTACTATGCACATAAAGGATATGTAAATTTTACAACAATTGTTTACATATCCTCTGATTCTTTAAACTTGCAAAGGAGAAACGTGAACTGAAACGTTCAGTGCAGGCTGGGACTAGAATAGTAACAACTAGTTGCTATATCATAACTTCTGTTCCTATTTGCATGTTTGTTACAACTCAGTACCTTATTCCTACACAAAGTTAGATACCTCTAATTTTTGTTTAAAGCCTAACTAACCGACTCTCACGTTATATAGCTAGTGTTTCAATCGACCCTAGTCTCCCCTATAGTAGATAATATGCAAGTTGTGTGTACAAGAAACCACACTCGGAAAGCATTCCATTTCTAATATTTAATTCGTGTTCCGCATTTTACATAACGAAAGCGAAATGCCCCACTTTTTAAGCGGATTTACGATGATTTGCTCGATAAATTTCAGTCTGCAATAATTCTTTGCACGAGCGAAACCACTCGCAACGTTGTAAGAAACATTCTCTCGCAATCTACCTATCGAGTGCGTTCTAGTTTTGATGAGACGTCAACGTGACGTCATTGAGTTGATCGCGTCATCCCATATGATTTCCAGCTAATACGGAGCATTTCACTAAAATTAAAGGTTGACAAATCAACACCATGAGCAACGGTGCTTTCTGCTCCTAAACATAAGAGAAACATGTTGCACTACTTCGCGAAACTTTTCTCCCGGACTTATTAACCCTTCGAGTGCAGTGAGTTCGATTCCTAACGCGAAAACACTTTCTTGCAGAAAGAAAGGCTGTTATGATCCATTTCTCAATAAGGCCAAAGTTTTCTTTATTGTGAATCCGCACCATCTAGTGTTAATTTGACAATATGGGACTGTTGTTTTCAAAGCTCTGGAGCCTCTTTGGCAACGAAGGTACTATTTCCCTATTATTCCAAACAAAAGCTTCAATAACCCACAAAGAGAGGTTAAAGTTTCAGCTTTAATAAAGGAGACAGATTAATTAAGATAGTGTTTAGATAATGAACAACAATACATGTCTGTACATAAATGCCTCAATCAAAATCGTAAAATTATTGTTGTGGGAGTACGTTTGAACTTTGTGTATGCTTCAATATTTTTCAGTCTATAATAAATCTGATTTATCGTTCCAGATTTATCGTTAATGTAAACAGTTTTAGACATATTAATTTAAAGGGGAGCACTTACTTTGGGCCTCTGAAAACTGTAAATCTTCGGTAAATTGAATCAAAAATAGGATTTTAATTCTTTTAAAACATGACAAAAGTCACTTTGAGTTAATTAACTTAATTTTTACACAATTAAATTAAGAAACAATCAACAATTTACACCTACAGGTTAAGAATAACAAAAAACTGTCAGTTTGACATTTGTTTTTGATTGACAAATGGTAGATACCAACTTTTTGTTTTTGGGAAATTCAAACACCCAAGGTTGTGTAAATACAAGTAATAATAACAAATAATTTAAATCAAACTATTCATGCAATATAATATTATCTATCTGAAGGCAGTAAAATATGACTAAATGTTAATAAGAAACCCGGTATACCTGAAATCCATACTCAATAATGGATATTGATTATTGCACAAAACACTTCAGCTCTTATCTTTAAAAGCTCGACTTCCTTCCTATATTACTAACTAAAATCAAGCACATTGTTTAAGAGCATTTGCCTATAATTTAGCAATCAATGATTATTTCCAGAGCACAAGATTGTAATCGTTGGTCTGGATAATGCGGGGAAAACCACAATTTTGTACCAGTTTTTAATGAACGAAGTCGTTCATACTAGCCCAACTATTGGCTCGAATGTCGAAGAGGTGGTGTGGCGGAACATTCACTTCATTATGTGGGACTTAGGGGGCCAACAGTCTCTTCGGGCTGCTTGGAGTACATATTACACCAACACCGAGGTATGCGCACAAATAATTAAATAACTCCTATATTTGGTAATAACCCTGCTTTTCCTACTTTCACGCATGAATATTTATTTCAGTTCGTCATAGTAGTGGTAGATTCCACAGACAGAGAACGCCTTACGGTAATACGAGAAGAACTATACAAAATGCTGGCAAATGAAGAACTATCTAAAGCTGGAGTGCTTATTTATGCCAACAAACAAGACTTAAAAGGCTCAATGTCTGCTTCCGAAATCTCTAGGCAACTTGATTTAACTTCGATAAAGCAGCAGCAGTGGCACATACAATCGTGTTGTGCTCTTACGGGAGAAGGGTAAGTTTTAGAAATGGTTTTAACTTTACAAACAGTTTTATTTTAGAAACAGTTTTGTTTTAGAATCGGTTTTATTTTTGAATAGGTTTTATTTTAAAATCGGTTTTATGTTAGAAATGGTTTTATTTTAATAACAATTTTACTTTAATAAAGTCACAAAAATATTCTCAATTGTGCAACTAACAATTAACTTTAAAACATACTGCTCGAGCATACAATTTATTTTTATAGAAATAACTGACAAACATGTTAGTCTCTAGAATGATTTGTTTAGAATTTCTATCTTCGCCTGACTTATCAGAGATAATGTGTGGTAAGCTTTAAGGAATAAAATTCTTAAATAAATAATCGTATTCATACATTTTATCAGGATTATGATTTAAACACTAGTGTAAAGTATTTTTCTATACATATAAATTGTTTGAACAACACATGAACAACTATTAATTCTGTCTATTTATGTTCCAACGTAATGCCAAGGTTGAGTGCTGTTAGTTAAACGTTGGATTTACGAAGGTGCCTGACAATTTGCGCATATCACACACTTGTTCAAAAACCTTATCTTGCTACACTTGCGTACATGAATATAAAGGACAATTACTGCAATAATCTATTGCTCCCTCTATCAGAAAAATACATATTTATTTTTTTATTACGGGAAAAAATCAAGATCCAAAACATTTTCTTGTATTCTACTGCTGTAGAACTTAATAAAACTTTTTGTAATCGATGTTCCCTTGGTTCTATTCTTGAAGTTCCTCAAAACTTATCATTTATATGGTTCATAACATGACTTAGCTACAGTTGCTACAAACATTACTTTTTTGTATTTACTTCATTTTGTAATAACAATTGTAATAATTTTTTAAATTTATACATACCATAGTTTTAGGCACTGGGAGTTAACCTATTAAAATAAATCTGAAAAATCGACATCAAACATCAAATTGAATAAAACTATTTTTAATTCCAGATTGTACCAGGGATTAGAATGGATCGTCAGTAGGCTGAAAGAGAAATGACATACCCAATAATTCCTAGTTCAACAATTATTTTAAACTAAGCAAAAACTATAATTTGAGTTGTGTGTGTACCATTACCAAAAAGCAACAAACAAACATTGCCGACATTTTCTCACATTGAGAACTATGAAATGGTTGTGTCAGTCCATATGTACATAAAACTTAAGCATTTTCAACTCATTCCTAAAAATAATACAATTAACTCTTGTCTAAAAAATATTCTTTATTTCGGTTATGATATGACAGTAGGCATCGATATGTTCAGAACTGCAATGGAGATTGTCGATCAGTTAATCGTTTATCTTTGCGGTTGATTTTAAGGGGTTCTTTATTAGTGCCATAGACATAAATCCTAGAGCAATGATCGCATTTTAATAATTAAGTTTCGTTTTTATATCTGCATGAGAACCATGTAATTAAAAAGTATATATATCGAATTAATTAAAATTAATGGCAGTAATTAAGTTTTGTTTTCAAGAGCTCCAAACCATTAAAGCACATTAGTAATTGTAGATTGTAATTTGTAAAACAATTCCAGTATATACATTTGATATTACAGATTACATGAGCGTATCTACTTTTTATAAAGTAGTGCTTTATTTTTATTGTAAAGTTTAAAACTAAATTTTAATTATTACATACATTCATCATAATAATGATATCAAATTTTATATCGTCTACAAATGTCACGTACCATATATGATACGATAAAGTAAAAATGCGAAGAATTATAGTGTCTATAGATAAACAAAATGAAGATGAGGTTTTGATTAATATTATGCATGCTCATTAATGCTAAATGGTTTTGTATCTACTATGTATGTGTACATATACGTAAATGCTTCGTTGTTGAACAAGCTATAAGTGACTTTTAATTGTATATATTCTTAGTTTACTTAGACAAGCCAAGTTTTGAACCAGGAGCTGTATTTTTTAGTTTTAGTTAGATTAATTTTATTTTAGAGCTTAGGACAAGTGGGTTATTTTTAGAAATGAGTTTTTTGATTATTTTATCGTCTTGTTTCTGCATCATGTAATAAGAAAAACCTCCCGTAATATTTTCAACATGTGATGTTTTTACTATTATGACTTCTAATTATGTTAAATATATTTTTGCAAAATTTTCAATGAATATTTAAGTACGTTTTGAAACTATGATTTAATTTGTAAATAAATTATTCCCAATTATGCAGTTTTGCTTTTATTTATCTCCAAGGGTCTCTCTATTCGAATTTTAAGGCCTAATCTTCCAGCAATGTGTTCTACAATTTCCAAATTGTTGATAGAGAAGATGTGCAAGCAGAAGGCATTTGCCTGTTTGTCTGAATACAATTTAATAAAAAGCTTTTGAAAAAGGTGTAAACTGTATTGTTTGGCGGCTTCTTCGTTAGCCCTTAGAGCAATAGCTTGAGTTTCGATTTTAAACGGAACTTTAATGTTACAGAAAGAAGTCATGTTTAATAAATTTTTGTAGGATTGGAATATGAAAGCTCCTGGTATAATGGGGACGGTGATATTCATTTCCCTGCATATCCTTGTGAATTTTATAAAACTTTCTAAGGAGAAGACAGCTTGCGTAATTATATAGTCTGCTCCAGCAGATATCTTTTCCTTTAAATACATAAATTCATCTTGATGTTTGTGTGCAGTTCTATCTGGGTATCCTGCTACACCAATAGAAAAACTGTCTCCGAAGTGTTGTTTAATGAATCGTATTAACGTAATTGCATATGGGAAGTCGCATTTTGCATCGTCTTTTTCTAAAATTTGTGATGGATCTAGGGTGAAAGAATTGTTTTTTATTAGGCAAGTTTAAAATGATCTTTTGTGAATTGAAAAGGATTGTTCAATTGAATAACATTTGTGTACCTCCTTGAATCACAAATAAATTTCTGATTTCAATGTTTTTGACGTAGGTGAGGATGTCCAATACACTTTTGGAGGTCAAATTTCTTCCAGCCAAATGCAGCAGCACTTGGAATCCACATTGCAACAAATGTTGAGCCAGCAAGAGGGCTGGAATTTTGCGGACTTCTGCAGGATGCTGATAATTAATTATTTGATGGTGCCATGTAACTGAGCAAAAGGTTGGTTGGAGGTCTTGGAGTCTGTGGAAGTTGATGTGTCTGTTGCTGCAGAGTTCGACGGAGATGACTTTGCCGTTGCAGTTTTGTAAAGATGCAAAGAATTTGCTGAAGTCCAACTGTTGAACTTTGCGTCTCCTTCCGCAATAGATTAATTTAGCGCTATTTGGTATCAGTTGCTCACGCATGCTGTTGCCTTCGTTTGATTTAAATCACATGTACGCGTGTTTAAATCTAACTGTTTATAAACGAATGCGAATTAAATGTTGTTTACGGAACATGTCGCGAAAGTATGTCGATGCTTGTATTCTATTGGATCGATTGCGTTGGTTTAATCTTTATTGGCTTTTGTACTTTGCGATTTTCTTTGTATCGGTAGAATGAACGCTCAGGAGTCATAATGCATATGATGATGATATTAGAAGCGAAGTAGCACACGTAAGTATTTTTAATGCAAATAAAAGCCCCTTTTCATTTTTACTCTACCTTCTGATTCCCTGGCTTCAATTGTTCCTTTACTAAATGTATCTGTTTAAATGTAAATAATGACGAATTGACGAAATACTTGGGTCGCATGTGGTACATAACTCATCAATTCTTAATCTTATATGAAGCTGACGAAACATTTGGTTTTGTTGTTGTTAAATTTTTTTTTCACAGAGACTTAAATGAAGTATGTATAGTTAGTCAAAGAACGCTAATCTTGAGGTAAGAAAATTCAAATTCTTGAATTTTTAGTCTTAAATTAAGAATTTGTAACTTTTAAGTAAATAAATATAGTTGAGATGAGAATAATGTCAGTACTGAATCCAGGAAAATAAATTTCTTAAACAACACCATAGAATTTTTAAATGAAGACTATTATAAAGGGCGTTCAGATGAAGGTGTAACATAAAAACTGTCGCTTCTTTGGCGCTCTTTTGCTACCTCTTTGTAGATCAAACAACGCCGCGTTTTTTTGCGTTACATATTCATCTGAACACCCTGTATGTATTTTGTAATGAAATAAGATTACTTAGTATAAATATATTATATTCTTAATAAACAAGATTTTAATATATTTTTGTTTAAGACAATTTATATTAAATTTTATATTAAATTAATTATTCTTAATTGAAAAATAAGATTTGTTGAATTCTTGTTTGAAAATTAAAACATCGACTTTATAACGAAATAAACGTATTATTATAAGGGAAAATATTTAAATTCATATTTAATAATTGCTAACTATGGACAAACATCTTCGATAGCATACAATTGAACGGGAAAAACTCCAGTTGAGTGAATAAGAAATCGAGCATCGCAAACGCGACGGTGTGCTACGGAAAAATTTAATGAAACCTGCACTTAATAATAATTATTGTTAATTATAATAATTACATCTTAGGTAACATACAAGTGAATGTTAAACGCTCCAGTTCAGAGTATTAAAAAACGAGCGTCGAAGACGCGAGGCGACGAGCTTGCGAACTCGAAGTCTCAATAATTTAAAAATAAAGTTATTAGACGTCCTAATGATTTTTATTGCATGTTCTATCGATTAGGAAAATTATTGTCATACGTAAAATTCAATGGTTTAGAAATAAATATATATTAATACTGTCTGCTACAGAAAAATTGATAACTTTTGATTAAGATATACTTTAGTTTTAAACATTTTTGCTTCAATTAAATAATTTATCTTCTTGATTGAAACAAATCGAATCTTCTCTCAAGAATATTTTCAAGAATATATTGATCTTGAATTAACTAAATTTATTCTTGCTTTTATATGAAACTATGACACCTTAAACAATGCGGTTAATCTTGGACCAAGATTAGTGTTCCTTCAGTGTATGATCACGGTTGATCAAGAATAAAATCTCTTAGTATTATAATATCCATGTATTCTTACTTTGAGTTATTATACTAGTTTTGTTTAAAAATAAAAATTGTCTTGTTCAAATTGGTAGTTTAGTGCGATTGAACAGTTTAGTGTTCTTCCCTCCTTTGGATATTATTAGGGTATTGATTTGAATTTTATTTTTAGTTGATTTTAATAATTATATACGTGGTCTGTTAAAAAAGTAATTCATAGGCGCTATTGTTCTAAAAAGTATCATTTTGATTGCTTAGACATTTTTTTAAACGTGTAAGTTCAGACTGTAGAAATTCTGTAATATAAGAAAGGCAAGTTTGTGTTTTAGATATGTACGTACACACAGTCATGGAGTATACAACTGATACATTTGTTACGGTTAGACCACCACCATTTACTAAAATGAAAAATGAAGCACAAAGTGTAAGGAAAGGTATATGATGTGGAAATAGGTTTCGGTCGTCAAATATGTCTTTGGGTCTTTTAACATTCATTCTCTTTGTTTTATATAAAACAACTTCTAATATAGAGATTAAAGAGAGAATAATTACCTTTGAAAATATAATTGTATACATGTACGAGGTATGATCAAATACATATTGTAATCCTTGAGGTTCTAATTTAATTTAAAAATCTTTCTATATTTATGAATATTAATATTGTTCGCTTTGAACTAATCCCCCTAAGATATAATACACTTGTACTAGCGTTTTTCCAAATCAAAACACTTATGGACGTCGTATTTTTGGTATACCCTTCAACTCCTTCACCGTTTTTATTCATATTTCCACCATGAACAAACCTATAATTATAATTATGACAACGTGAAGAAACAGGTCGTTCTTCAACAATATTAAATTAAACTGTCTACGAAAATAAAATAAAAATAACAAAAGATTAAACCAAATTTTGAACAAGTGGTAGAGTTAGGAGCCATTAAAATGTTGCGGAAACTCTAAAGTTGTTGTAAGGAAAATTCATATGGGATTTGAAAGTTATGTCATTTAACGAAAAGCGGCCATTTCTAAAATTTGCCAAAGAAGTGCCTATCGGACATACCTATATGGTATCAGGAGGAGTATTTTATACGTATAATATAGCCTTTAAATGGAAGGTGTTTGATAATACGAATTTCATAATAATAATGTCGCATAACTTCATAAATATTAATATGATTAGTGATTTTTGATCCCTGGTTGAAAAATAAAAACATTTGTTCAAATGGGGTCTATAAGTCCAATATGTTACAGCAGATAAAATAAATGTTTTTAAATAGCCTATCGAAACATATTGCAACTGGAATCTCCCTTGTCAAATATTCTATATTTTCTTACTTGAATAATAAAATTCAATAGACACTGTCCGCAAATCGAAGGGAATTAATTAAAAACTGAATTAAATTAAACAAGAAATTGAATAGATTTAAAAAAAGAATTAAATTAAAAATTGATAAATCAAAAAACAGTTACCGATTACTCGCTAGAAAACAATGTTTGTTACGGGCAATATTTTACTGAACCTTATTTCAGTGTCGAGAAAATTTCACTAAATTTCCGATGGATTCAACGATAAGAACGATTGATTTCAAAAGTACTGATGACGTCAAAGGCTTTAGCTGTGTCGCCGGAAATGACATGTTTTGCAAGGCCAACCGCGGGAATATTCAAAACATTATTCACGAATTTATTAAACAGTACATCGGGAACAAGAATGAAAATCTCATTAAAATTATTTCTGACTGCTTGCAGACAACATTGTCGCAAAATAAGGTCCTTATCGTAATATTCAGTGCCGGGGGAGCGTTCAAGCGTACTTGGAGAGACGTCGAAGAATTTGATAAAGAAGACTATGAAGCAACTATGAAAATAATAGATGAACTAGGTACGGAAGATTTAAGAAGATATAATGCCAAAAAGGGGTGTGCGAGCTTGCCAGATGAAGATAACTATTTCGAAACTCTTTATGATCCTCAGGGAGGCGTTAGTGAAGTAGCAGAAACAAAGAAAACATGCGCTGCTTTACAACAAAGCGAATCTGATATTGATAGTGTACAGGATGAAACGTTTATTCAAATGGAGGGAGAAGAAGAACGGAAACAGGAAGAATCAACGCAAGAAGAGCGAGAACAAAAGGAAACCGAAATATTGGTAGCAACTTGTGCAGCGCTGAAGAAGACAAATGAGGTGAATAAAGAAGCAGAAAATGAATACCTTCAAGTGTCAAATGCTAATGTCGAAGAAGAAGATAAAAAATCGAATTCTAGCGAAGATTTAAGCGTGGTATTTGATGAAGACATTAGTGATGATGAATTGAGGGAAATACCCGTTGAAAAAAGGGAAGAAAGACCATGTTGGGTAACTTTGGGTATAGCCAATAGTGGGGGTAGGCAACGAGTCATTGTTAAGGGACTTCCTGGTTACAAAGAAAGTACGGAAAACAATCGTGTTTGGTTTGAGGAATTATTGAAGAAATCCGGATGTACCGATTTCACTTTGGAGTTTCCCGAAGATATCTTGCCCGAATTGTACTTGCAAATGGGAACTCGCTATGCCAGAGCTTTAAACAACGTCACGGAAGTCCTCAAAGCTTTCAGTAATAATACGTCTAGACCGGAGGAGACTTCTTTGGAATATGACAAAATTGTTGTGGAAGAAGGCTTGGGATGTTTTAGAACGGAAGAGACTTTCGAAAACCTTCTAGATTCCATGAGAATTCTTGTGGTCAAAGATGAGAGATACCTGTGTCCTGAAGATAAGTTTGAATATATTTATAGAGTCTGGACCGGGGAATTTATCGATAACGCAGAAGTGAGAATGAGTGCATTGAGATTAATTTCGAAATACGTCGACAGAGGGCAAAGCATCAATTTCGGAACTCAGGAATTTTCCAAGTCCCAAGCCTTAGTAAATGACATTGAAGCTATAGTGAAGAAAATTGAAGGTTACGAGACTACTTTGAGGAACCGTCCCTTTGATGATGAAATAAAAGCTAACTTACGTACAGCCATGAGAAAATGGATCGAGTCTGTCGTGGCGCTGTACAAAGTTTCTGGAAAACAAGCTGATGGTTGCGTTAAGAAAATCTTTGACCACTTTAAGGACGTTATTGATCTCAATAGCACTGAGCAAGAAAATCGAAAACTTAAAACACAAGTAGATGAATTGGCTAAAAACTTAGAAACGGCAGTAGGCGATGAGGTCAAAAAGAAACACAAAGAGGCCAAGAAATTGGAAAGGGACATGGATAAGCAAATGAAAAAGATCAAATTTTTGTCAATGAAAGAATGTTTAGCTAAAGAAATCAACATGAGCGATTTGTTGAAAGTAGTCACAGAAAGGATAAAGTCGGACAAAGAATACGTAATCCCTAAGGAAATGTTCGAAACTTCTTTGAAACTATTCCAGTACAGTGCCACAGATGAACTTGCAGCATCTTTAGTGAAAATGGCAATTTCGACTCAGGACAAAGAAATGGAAGGTCTTCCCAATTTCATAATTGACTATGTGCCCCAAGAATATGCAGGAGATGTTTTGGAGTTTGTAGATAAAAAAGTCTTGAAGGATTACTCAAATATTTCAAATTACTTTTGCTCCACTCTCGTTGAAAACAAAGATGATAAGTGTCGGAAAAAAGCTCTCGAGAAGTTGCATGCATTACGCGAAAAATGTCAATATTCGGAGAAGGTATGAAAAATTTAAGTTTTTCACCTTTATTGTTGCATTTGTACCTCCAACCTAAATTGTTTGGGCTCTTGTGTGTTCTGTTTATAGTGTGTTGTTTAGGACCCACTTCTTGTATTTGTCTTAGCTTTCATTAATGGTATGTATGTATACAAATGCACACAATAAATGAAACGATAAAATACGTTCTAAACGCGAATTCAAGCGGCTGTAGTGTTTAGAAAGTGTTCTAATGGTGTGTATATGTAACATGTAATGATCACTACGCACTCTATAGTTCTTCAAAGTTACTGGGCGTCTACTCGCATCATACTGGCCATTATTTGGGAAATAATTGAAATGCCTACTGTGCATATGCTATAAAAGTTTAATTTAACAAAGCACTAGATATAGTAACTCTATCGAAAAGCAAACAAATAATATACATCCGTAACTTCGGATAAATCACGATGAATCAATAAGTAGTGATAAATGAGTTAGTTAGTAAGTGGTAAATGAATATATGTTTAAAAACAGTTTAATATATTTCGGCCAGTGAAGCTTGTGGATTGAACCTAATATAACTTTATAGTAAAAAGTTACTGAAAAGGATTTTTTTTTCAAGGTAAAATGTGTAATGAGCTTGGAAGATAAAATATCAGCAGGCGAACAAGAATTCGTGGCCGAATGCTTAAAAGCTGTAGAAAGCGGCTACCCTATCACCTGCAACTGCTTTCAAAAGCTTGATAATTGTGTTAGAGATGAAATGGGTTTCACAGTGGAACGCATTGTCGAATATGATGTGCAAAATCTTCCAGAATCGTTTATTTCATCCTTTGAGAAGAAAGTTGAGAATATAAAAGATCCAATCGACGTCTCCACTGTTCTGATATCTCGTGCGTTGATCAAGGGTAAATACATTACCTTCGATAAATTAGAGAAGCTGACAGAATTCATTCTGAGCAAACCCGAACATTTAGCTAACTATTGGGAAATTTTGGACGTAATTCTTATTGCTCTCCAGCAGGGACAAACCGTGCCACAAAAAATTATAGAGCAAATCGAAAGGCTTAAACCATGTGGAACAATTGATGCCATACTGAGACTGACGACTAAAAAGTTGCCTTACCTGAATGACCTGAAAAGTTCGGCGCTAACAGTAGAAAAAAAGATATCTATATTGAAAGATATCCGATTGAATACGATGTATTTTACACAGGATACAGTGGACGTCCTCCAAACTCTAATAGAATATGATAAAGCTTTGACGGAGGAAGCTTTCAAAACGTTGTTGTATATTCTCCCAGAAGGCGACACCCCGAAGATTTCTATAGACGTGGCGAGGATTCTCTATCATATGTCGACGATAAAATTATCAGATACTCATTTGCACAAGTTGTATCGAAAAGAAGTGGATTTGGCGCCCATCATGCATCTCTTGATATACAAAATTATAGTACTTGAAGAGGACGGAGCTTTAGAATTCTTTGAAATGCTCTTCCAGACGAAGGAATACGAAAAAGCATTAGCGCTCAATTTGGGCGACATCGTTCGAGTAGCAAATTTAGCTAAAACGAACGGAATCAAAACGGCCATTTTCAATATTATAGAAAAATTTGCCCCACCAGAGCAGATATACAAACATGTCCCACAGAAAGTGTTTGAAGGTTGGAAGAAACTGACTACACTCACTACAACACACTTGCTCGACAAAGCTCTAGTAAATGAGTATACAAAAATTCTCGAAGATGGAGGCTTTTTAACTGTTGAAAAAGTAAACATAACTCTTTTAACGATGTATTTTCTCTATTCTAGATTCTTAATTGCAGATATCCGAAGTTATTAGTGCCTTGAGAAATTACGTGAAAGGCAATGAACTCTGCGAATCAATCGCTCAAATGTTGGTACAACTGGATAAGAACCAATATTTGGAAGCACAAAACGTAGAACTTGCTATAAAACACATGATGGACGATAACTCATGCTTTTCCTGTAAAGAACTCTTAGGAATTTTAGCACAAAACATAAGCAAAGTTCCGAAGAATGTAGTAGTATCGTTCTTTGACTCTCTGAATTTGAAAACCAATGAAGTCAAATATAATTCATTGCGAATTTTGGACGGAGTAGCTTCCAAAGGCATCCTTGGAAATATGGTCAATGTGCTGATAAACGTCGGAAACATTGCTTTCAACAAAAATGAAAACGTCGACAACCGAGTTATGGCTTTATCTGTGCTCTCCAAATGTCCCAATTTGCCCAAAGAACGACTTTTGAATGGTTTGAGGGATATTTGCATGGAAGCTGGTAATGAGGAGAACCTTTTATTGCGAAGATTCGCTTTTGATTCATTGGAACACTTTATAAGGGCCTCCAGCTTTACCGAGGATATCTATGCACAGTTTTACAATTTAATTAAAGTCCGCCTAGTTGTGCTTCAAGATAACGCTGAAGGTGTTAAGTTACTCGAGGGGTTTGTCCAAGGTAACAATTCAGTTTTGGACAAATACCTCATGTTGAGTGCTCTGATTAATTCCGCTGTGAGCGATTCTCCAATGGATTTCAACATATTTAGAGATTTTCCTCTGCAGTTTTGGCGGAGAGAAGTGTTGGCTACTCATCTATTGTACCGTTCCGCTTTATCAACAAAACTGGTCAAAGAGAAGCATTTTCATGTAATGAAAGCCATGTGGAAGACGATAGCTATCATTGAACTTTATATACAAGAGAAAGAACTGAAAGAAGTCAATATTGAAATGGTTCTCCGGAGTTTAATCGTTAAACAAAGCAAATACCTTATCGATTTGGATCTAATGGGCGATTTGCTTCATTGCCTGATGTCCAATTCAGAAGGTATAAAAATTTTGTGCGATCCCGGCAACGAACAGAGTTTTGCCGAAGACGTTCGGAGGCTTCAGGAGTCGTGGATGGACACATGGCTGACTAGATTCAACGTGGCTGGGTACAAGGAGAACAAGTCACTGTTCGAGAATTTCACGACGTTCAAATACCAAAGTGTGTCCAACGTTTTGAATAAAATTCATAAGGATTCTTCTGCCGGTGACTTCGTTTCTTTCTTGGGCGTCCTGAAAGACAATCCTTTGGATAAGGAGAAGACCGAATGGGTTATGGACCATTTACCGGAAGGTTCAGGACTGGAGACTTATGGAGAGATGTACTGTCAAAAAGTTGTTGAGACGTATTGCGAAGGTAAGCTTAACGTAAATGGGTTTTGAACATAACTTTAAGTTAATTGAATTACTGAGGTAATATTATTTGTTTTTAAATAATGGTGATACATTTACATAACATTTGCCTCATGTTCCCAATTTCAGGCATGAGTCACCTAGACGATGTCAAAGGAAGAGCAGCAAAGCTATTGAGTAATGGCTGGTATATTAGTAACGTTATGCAGATTTTAACTGGTTTTGAGAAAAATGTTAACTTGAATGACATCGGCAACGTTAAGTACTGTTGCGATGCTTTGGACATCGTCAACGAGTATAAGCTCAAGGAATATCATACGAACGTGTACGACGTAAAGCTTTTAGACATCTTACGGAGTGGTAAAACTAACCAAGTCCATCCTCTTGCGCTTAAACAGTCTTTCCCAGGCGGGGTCGAGAAGGAATGCTACCAGTTGGAAAAGGAAATTAAGGAGGAGAACGTAAATTATCCTGACATAAGGAATAGTAACTTTTGCGAAAAGTATTTGTCTATTTTAAAAGCACTTGAGCGCACGTCGGAACTAATTAGTGTGAAGAATAACATTGGGAAGATGACGGAGAGTGAAATTAAAGACTGGGCTATTAAAGTTAGGCGTGAAAAGATAAATGTGCAAATCATTGAGATGATGGCTGTTATTTATAGAGCTGTTGAAATTAAGAAAGGTAAGACATAAGGGTGTAAACATTGTCAAAAGAGGCTTTGTAAGAAATCTTGTTGAACAACTAACTTCAGTTCTTGTTGTTGTATATCGACACCCCAAAATTACAAGATTGCATGTTAAGAAAGAAGATTTTTTTGTACGGGACGTACATGTATTAAGAATCTTCTTGATCGGAGGAACGAATTACCTTAGAAATATAATTGGTTCGTGTGGTAATGACCAAAAATAATAATTTTATCGTTTCTGTAGGATGGCGTCCTCGTATGGCTGAAATGTTCGCCCTCATCTTGCTGCAGGAGAAAGACGCAAAGAGGGGAAGATTGATGCAAGTGAACACAGGAGAAGGCAAGACGATAATTGTAGCAATGCTCGCCGTCATCTATGTACTGAAAGGGCATAAAGTTGATGTGGTTACGGCTTCGATGGAATTAGCGAAGCCTCAAGCGAAAGAGCTGGAACCTTTCTATAAGATGTTCGGAATATCCTGCATAGACATCTCACTGGATTACACCATGTCAAAGGTGGAAAAGTATAAATTTGATGTCATTTATGGACCAGTGAACGAAATGCAAGGGGACTTCCTGAAAAATGATTTTTATCAACAGAATATAAGATCGCATCGTAAATTCGACATTGTAATTGTGGACGAAGTTGATAGTATGTTAATCGATGGGAGGGATCATACCGTGAGAATATCGAAGAGTCAGCCCATGAAGAGCTACCTGCTTCCGATGATGAGTACGATTTGGATTGAAGTCGAGAATGCCAGTGAAATGATCTTGGAGAGAGACGGTAAGGCTTATTACGTGGATGCTTCGGATAAATACAAAGAGGATGGTTCGGTGGACAAAACTGTGAAGGAAAAGCTCGTGCCCCTGCAAATGACAATGTACCAAACCATTAAGAGCATTGCCATCAAAAATTCTAAACTTATGATGCACGAGTTGGAGAAAGACGAATCCGTTGCAGAAGACCTCCCGTTTCTTGAGATTCCAACTCATTTAAGAAAAGCAACTCTGACTGCCAAACTCGACGAGTGGGTCGATGCTGCCATAATGGCGAGATTTCACGTTCACGAAGGACATCATTATTTGGTTCAGAATGGAAAAATCGTTCCTGTGGATGCGAAACACACTGGGGTCGTGCAGAAGCAATGCACCTGGTCCAATGGTTTGCAGCAGATGGTTCAAATCAAACACGGACTTCACTTGTGCAATGAGAACTTCGTCGGGGCGTTCATTTCGAATGTGGCCTTCTTTAAAAAATATGGAAATTCCATTGTGGGTTTGACGGGTACTTTAGGTAAGAAACTTACTTTTGTTGTCTTGCAAGGAAAGGAAGGATGGTAGATGCGTTTTGAATGCCATTGTGATGTCGCATCCTTTTCCCGTCTCAATGATTTTGAAACTGGAGACTTATCCTGACGGTTTTTCTGTTTTCTTATTCCTTGTATGTGTACTTACTTCTGAGCAGCATAGTGAACTGGCTAGTTTACTGCTGTTGTCGGCTTGTCCTCCTCATTACTTGGTGGTCGTCTCACTTTAAGAAAAAATAATTTGCAGCTTTGAAGACATTTTTTTACAATTAGACCGTCTCAGCAGCCTCATATACTTACTATTTACGATTTTGATGCTGTCACCAGTGACATATTTTACAGTTTTCAACTATTCAAAGCTGGTGACACTATGGCACCCTGCGATGTTTATATTGATGGCCTTTATTTTTGCCCTTTCTTTCAACTATAATCCGGACTGATAATTAATTAGTTTTATTGGTTTCTCCTTGGTGGAGCTTTCCTTGAGTTTGAATTATGTACTAACCTCTAAGTAGTAAACTTTGTTTTGTTCGAACGTTGATAACGAAACTAACTGTCAACGATAACAATTATTTTAAGTCATGTTTGCTGTTTAGAGGTTGGTAATTTACTAAAAACAGAATACCTTCGTTGCTATAGATATACGTGTAAGTAGCAATTTGCCACTATAATAAAATAGTCCTTATAAGCGTGACGTCACGTAGTTACGTGATTTACGTAGTTACGTAGCTATTGATGCCAAACGAACAGATTTTATGTCGGGAATAGCCACAGGCCAGTTGTGAGACAAATCCTATGTTAAATCACATATACAGGGTGTTTAAATAAAACATGTTTATAAAAAATTCAAATTTCATACCGATTATTTGATGTAGTGTACACATACTGTGAAGGTATTAATAAGGCCAGCATAATTAACAGAACTACGACACTTATCAGATTAAATATTGGGGTTGAGATTTAATAAGAAAAAAACCAGCAGATGAATCCTCTGTCTTCATAGCAGTAGGTAGCGCCGGAAGTCATAAAACGAAAAAGAATTCCATTCATAGTTTGAAGGTCGAGCCAAGTCGATACGTGCTCTTTGATAGTTCGCCCTTCCGGAGCGTTAGGAGCAAGCAGAGTTGGGTCAACATGTGGCGCGCGTAGGCTCGCCGTGGCAGATGCGTTGATTGACAGGAGAGAAGAGCCGACCAAGGGGAGCCGAAGAATAGAAGAGAGGGGATGCGGGATAATAAAAGCGAAGTAGCCGCTTCCACTAGTTAGTTAGTTAGAGAGAGAGAGAAAGGAGTTAGTTTTTCCAGGGGAGTTCTTTTGGTAGTTCCTATCGGCCCGGCGAGTTTGGCAGTTCGAATCGGTCCGGCCCTCGACCAGCGCGCGGTCGCGAAAGTTCTTCTCGGCGGATCTTCGCCCAGCGCGCTGTCGCAGAAGTCAAGTCGCGTGGGAAAAACCGGTCTTCGGAAACAGCGGGTCACCACAGAGAGAAAGTTTCGAAGGCCACTAAGGGTAGCTTAGTTGGCCGGATCCGAGTGTTGTTGGCGGTTTCGAGTGAAAGGTTTTGTGAGTTCATTGCGATCCATTGTTCAGTGTCTTTTGGGAATATCTTCAACACCATTCTTCAGGAGTTTCGGATTCGTTGGCTGTCGTCGCCTGGCGTGGGACACAACACAGGCTAAGAATATTTGTTTCTTCTTTTATTAGTTTCATTCAATTCAGTAGTTAGAGAATGGGGGTGGCTAGTTTGGTCTTCACGAGTGGCACGTTTGTTTTGTTGAGCTGGT
>JAWQRP010001714.1:0-17958 GCA_033557875.1 Quadriops clusia | reverse complement strand
GTTCGAGGATCTGAGCGGCCATAAAATTTTTTTGAGGAGAAGTTAATAAATTTCACCTGCGAAGTAAAAATGGATACCCGGGTACCCGGTCATTGACCGGACGGTTAAATCTTACTAACTTACAGAAAGTTGTCGCAGCAATGCGCTGGCTTATTACGTAGGTCAAAAACAAACTAGGAACCTGACTAGCTTGACGCAAGGTATGCCTAGATCCTTATGAGAACCATTATAACAAACAATTAAAATTCAAAAATTAAGAATCCGTTCTACATACCTGCTGGGATATAAATATTCGCAGGGAGAAGTAATTTGTTAAGAGGAAATCTTATAACATTTGTTGACAACCTAAACAGCTGTTGCCTTGGTAACCGTTCAAGTGACTGCCATAGACAACCCATAGCTTGCTGAGGTTGCGCGGACCAAAAGATGAACTGCCACAAGGTATTCATTCATCCCTCTGAGGCAGTTGTCCATTATTAAGTGTGTCTGGGGGGACAGTCTCCTCTTCTGTGAATGTTACTTCAACGGATTTAGTTTTATTTGCCCTTATCTGTAAGATAGGATTTGATAATATTGAAAAAATAAGGAAAGGGAAGTGATCTTCGTAATTTGTATAAGAGTCCAGTGTGCCAAACCTTGTCATATGCCTGTGTTATGTCTGGAAAAACTGCAGCACAGCAGATTTTGTCTTCCAGATCTAGTCACGTTCTGGAGACTTTCCCGGGCTTGTTCTATTTCTAAAACAATTTGTGACTTGAATAATTGTAAATTTATCAGGGGATAATTGCATTTGAGAAGGAGCACCCATGAATTCGTTGATTTATCCCTCAGTCACATCTGCAGGATTTCGTGCATAGCGTTGAAAAGTACTTTCTAGGTCCCTTGCAAAAAAAGGTTGCTCTTTCCGTACTGGTCTTGACCTATTGTCCATCTTCTTTAAACATTGGTGCGTTGTATATGTTTGAGGATGATTAGGTTTCTTAGTGGATTTCCAAAAGGAGTATTCCGTGATGCCGTAGATTTTAAATTTCTTAAACAAGTCTGTAAGCAATAGCTTCTTGTGCTCCTTAAGAAGTCTTTTAAATTCTTCCGTCGCTCTATTAAAAAATGCTTTGTCCTCAGGAGACTTTTATTCAGTGAAATACTCTACAGCTTCATCTATCTCCTTTTTCAGGGATATGTTTAAATCGAGTTTATAACAGAGTAGCTCCCTTAAGTGGTTTCAGTTAGAGGATCTGTTCGTTAGAAACTATTTTCAATAATATTGGTGCTTAGTGTGAGTAATACCAGAGAATGGTCTGATGACAGATGAAAGACTGTGTACTTATTTGATTTTGTGGTATGCTTTTGCTGATACCGAAATCGATAAGATCCGGTATTTTGTTTCGTTTAGTTGGCCAGTACGTAGGCTCTACCGATGCCGTTGAAGTGTGATTGCCTCATTACTAAATACAATTGTCTTCCTTTCGGCCTAATAAACCTTGACCCATGATGAGTATGCTTGGTTATTGCCTATAGGGTATTAAACAATTCTTCAAATTCTTATTTTTTAATCGAATATATGGGGGGACAAAAAGAAGCTTTTGTTTTTAAAATGTATTTCAGAGATTATCATAATGTCAGTGTTGTGGTTGGAGATATAAGTTTTTGTAGGAATATTGTGTAAGTCCGTTGGCATTCTACAATCCAATTAGCAGATACTTGTTCATTTTGTAAGTTTCGTTATCACAGCAGTTAAAAGGTTTAACCGCGTTCCTATTTGTACCACAAGTCCTTTTATCACATCTTTAAGTTCCGCTAGTGCATACGAAGATTGTTGGGGTTTGTTATTGTTGTTGTTTTCTACACTATTTACCAGTTCATCTGTAAATGCAACCATCTACCATAGCCGAAAGGTACAAATTTTGCATGAGGAAGCAAGAAACGGGATAATCTATTTCCGAATATGCTGTAATGCTTAAGAAAATGTCTAAATCTTGCGATTTCAAAATCAACCTGGAGGAAAATGTTTTAGAGCACAAGTCAAATGTAATTGATGTTCAGAACGATTCAAAGGAAAATTTTTTTAATATAATTTTTAACGAGAAATTATGTAACACCACAATTATTGTGGTTTTTTAGTCAGTATTTTTCACCTATCAATCGAAAAATAAGTAATAAAAAATAGCTCATTTTCGACATACAACTTTATTTTTGCCATTGTAACTTTTATGTTGTAAATTAATGGCATGGTTTTTGAGATATGAATCTTTTAGTGGCACACTGAAATGTGTCAATTTCTTTAAAAAATAGGCAACCAAATATAAACACCCCGTTAACGCAACGTGGTATTAATTAGTACAATATTTTAGTATGCCCTATGGCCCGGTTGCATAAAAGAGTAACCCCGGATTAAAGTGAATAACCCGGAGTTATGTATCAAAATTAGTATAGCGTAAGTCCGGGTCAGATTTAACTCTCTTTTATGCAATCTGACACCTTGCAGTATTCAATTTAATATATTTGTTTGTTATTTTCTACTGGAGCAAGGTCGACATAAAATATAGACAACGAATTTTTGGACCAGATATTTACATAGTCCTTTTTTAAATGGGCTTGATCCACGAAGTGGTGCATATTTTTCAGTATTATTCTGCATGTTCTTTCGGTCTTTGGCTTGCATGTATGAAACTCCGAATTTTTTTCTTCCAACGCCTTATAAATGATTGTATAGCTTTCGCTTGTTTTGGTTCAATCTTTACCTGATTGAACTTAAGTACCTTAATTTCTGAGTTGCTTTTTGAGATGTTTTCCAACAGACTTACTAAAAGAGTGTTATTGTTTAGTACACCTTGTACGAAAATTGGAGATGGAAGTGCATTTTACAGTATTTCTTAATAATCTGTCCAAATTACGTCTTTGGGTACGAAAAGATGGTATTTAAAAACGAGTTACTTTATTTCCGAGCTCTAATCTAACACTGACTAATTTACATAGACATGTTTTGTTTTATTCCATGAAAAATACTTATTAAGTGAAAATGCTATAGAGGCGCTGACGTTGCGTCTAGAGTCTAAATAGACGATATGCAACTCCTCCCCTCTAGAAGGTGGCTCCCTCTGGAAGATGAACTGCTTCTCTAGGAGGCACTTTCATCAATCTTCTTTTCTGAATATATTTAATTGAATAGCAAGATATTAAGGTAAAAATTATCAGGTATGAAATTAAACTGAGTGAAAGATTTATTATTTTGAAATGATTATCTTCATCATTAATTTCTTTTATCGGTTAAATGTTGTGTGTAATTTTTGACATCTGGAGATGCTTGACTTTCATTTTTGATGTGTGTAGACTCTTCATTCTTCTTAGATGTGAAGAGGGAATTTCCAACAATATGGGTTGACCTTTGGTAGTGTCGTTGAATTCGAGCTGTTGGTTTCCAACTTGTTTTTGGCAAGTGTCTTGATTATTGAAGAGGAATGTTCCTGTAACTTCTTTTCTTTCGATAGTATTTTTACAATGACTTAAAATTGATAAGTTGTTTGGAAAAATTCCGAGATAGTTCTTAGTCAAGGGTAAATACTCTAACGAATTTAGTTTTTCTAATTGAATCAGTTCACAATTATGAAATTTATTATTTTCTAAAATATCTTGTTCGCAAGAAATATTTAAATATCTTCTTAAAGTTTGGCGGCATAAGTATCGATTATTGAAGTCATCGCATTTATCTGCTAGTGGAATTAGCTCGTTTTCGAATTTTAAAATAAAATTTGATACAGAAATGATTATTTAAAATTGTTTATTCAGTGCAGGTAAGAAAGAATATAATTGAAATATTTTGGTGTTGTATATAGGCAAAGAAAGAAAGTAAACAATTTCCTTTTTGTTGATTAAGCATTTTGAATTGAGTTGGCTTTTGTACTTGTCAATATTTAAGTTATTAATTGAAAATGGCAAATTATCTTTATAATAGACTTGTATTTTTAAGAGTTCCTTTAATAATTCTGTATTTGTTATAACACTTTCATGGATAATATTTAATTTACAAACCTTATAGAGTTTTCAATATCTTGCAATATGTTCAATATTATTGTACTCATGTGAATTAACTGATTTAAAGTTTCTTTACTATGAAGTTTATATAGCTCGATATTTGTTTAATTATGTAGTTTAATGAACTCGTTTATTCTATTTTTAATAGTAACCTCGTTATATTCTATATTTTTAATTGTTTTATTAAAGTAATCAATTATTTCATAGTTAATTGAATATTGATTATTTATTTTCAGATTTCTTAATTAAATTGATTGCGTTACTAATATTTTCGCCATCTTGATAATCTAAATTTCCGGTAATTTGTTTAAAAATTGTACTAAAGCATTGACTAAACCTCTTTTGTTTCTGTTACTTTCGGAATTTATAAATAGATTTAGTTTTTCATTAATTAGTTCGAAATTATATTCGAGGATTTTGAAATAATTATCTAATTCTTTTCTTATGTTGTAACTATTACCTAATGTCCTTAATTGTTGATCCCTAAGTTTTAACTTATTATATTGGTTAATTAAGTTTGATACGTCAAAGTAATGGATAAACACGTGAGATGAATTTTGTAATCTAGCTTGACCTAGATTTATTGGTAATATACCAGGATTATCTGATATATCCGTATCTGATTCTATAGTGCGAAAGGTTATTGACGCCCAGATGATGATGGACCTGGAAAGTCAAATTGAGACGTTTTAGTTGGACGTTTTATGCTATCTATATGTAATTTATTGAATTTTCTACCTGTTTTTGATTTATTAATTTGCGGTTGAAATGTTTTCCTTTCTGAGTTAACATCGACAATTATATCTTTCGTAAATTTGTTACGTTGCTTTGAACGGAAGTTACTTTTAACAAATACTTTTTCAGGTAAATTTGGAATATTTTCTCGATTTTCATTCAATTTTGTTATGATTTTGGACTTGTTCTTTGTTATGGTGTATTTATGTCTCTATATAAAATTTGTATTTTGTCTTTATGCGTTTGCACGTAGTTACTGGCAATTTGCTTTTCTAGATCTATGTCAGGGGTTCAAATGGAGTAAGTTTTGTACTTGAGTGAATTGAGCTATTGTAGGCCATAGTGGAAAGTAATATTTTTATATTAATAGAGTCTTATTTGAATTCTTCTCTGTTGTTTAACAAATTTAAGTGTTCTAGGAATGTTAAGTGGAATCGTTCCACGAGACCATTGCTTGCCGGATGATGGGGGTACAGAAATGAATGTTTATTTTGTGTAAAGCCAAAAATTCCGTAAGCCATTGTCGAATTCAGGACCGTTGTCGGCTACTATTAAACCCGGGACTGAATGGTGGCTAAAAAATGATAAAAGTTTTTCTGCGATGTCCACTGCTTGTAGAGATTTTATGCAATAGACCTGAGCGTATTTACTGAATGCATCGATGATTGTTAAGAATTTATTATGTTCATATTTTAGTACATCAATGTGTACTATTTCCAACGGTTTGGTTGGGGTTGGCGTTAAATTAAATTTTAACGGTTTGCACTCGTACTTGGCTAATTTGCAAGTTTCGCATTTGTTTATGTAATCTGCAATAGATTTTTGCATGTTTGACCAATAGTACTTGGCCGATAGTTTTAAATAAGTTTAGTTAATACCACGGTGATTACTTTTTCCCTCGTGAAAGATATTTATTGATCATCGATTGATTCAATGTCTTCTAAAATTTTGTTACATAAATTTCATTTGATTATTAAAATTATCTTGTAATATTATTCTAAATTGTTTGAATAAATTAGTTTTATCGAAATGACAAGAGTATTTCACATTAGGTGCAACGAATTCTTTTAAAAATTTAATAAAGTCTGTTTCGTGGTTTTCTTCGGATATTTGCACTATTATGCGTTGTTTCGTGATATTAAATGATTTTTTAAATATTTGATGGTTGAGGATTAGTTTTCACTGAAATGAAATGTATTTGGTTTTTACCAAAGATTAATGGGTCTTGTGAAGAAGGTATAAGGCAGATTGGATTTTCGTCCAGATTGATCTTCAGATTCGTTTTTGCTTAAATTTTGTTCAGTTTCCTTAGGGGGTTCTGCTATTATAGAGCTATTATCATCAATTTCATTTTGTAATTTTTTATTGAACTTATTCATGTATTTAAATATTGGGGTTTCATCTTTTAAGGTATTAAAATTTTTTGGAGGACGTGAAAGTGCGTCTGCGTTTTTATTTAGTGATCCAATTTTATGAATAATTTTATAATCGAATTCTGTTAATTTTAATTTCCATCGAATAAGTTTGAATTAGGTTCTTTAAGAGAATCTAACCAAACAAGGGGATCTGTAACGATTGAAAAATTTCTGCCAAACAGGTATGGTCGAAATTGTTTAGTTGCTGCCGAAACAATTGTCAATAATTCATTTTCAATTGTGCTATAATTATTTAATAATTAGATGTAAATGCTTCCTTGTTTAATTAGTATATTCAGATTGCTCACTTACAAGTACTAAATTCCATCTAGAGTATTATATAACAAAGTTTTAGCAATTTGGTGACACCTCATGTCTTCTAATTCAACATTGACGTGCTGCGCCTGATGATGGTCTGGGAAGGTTGAAACCGATAGCAAATATACTAATTAAACAAGGAAAGATTTACGTCTAATTATAAAATTTACCTAACCTTGTTGGGACATTCATATTCATGTGCTATAACAGGGGCGGAGCTAGGTGGTCATCTGGGGGGCGATACGACGCTAAAAAAAATTATTGTTAAGTAAGAGACAATGACGTCATCAACTCAGAAACTAAAGGTGGCTCAAGAAATGCGTCTTCGAAACGTAAGGGGGGGGGGGGGGGGGCGATCGCCTCTCCTTAGGTCCGCCACTGGCTATAATTAGTTTCTTGATCGTTAAGTGTTCTGGAGGCATAACAAATAGGAAGGTCTGATCCAATTGGTCCTTGTGATAAAACGGCTCCAATGGCATAATTAGAAGCGTCTGTTGTAAGTATAAATTCTTTTTCGAAGTCAGGGTATTGCAAGATGGGTTCATTTCTTAATAATGTTTTACAATAATTAAAGCAATTAATATATTCTGAATCTTTTATGTTAATAGTTTTATCTTTTTTAAAGCATTTAGTTAAAGGTTTTGCGATTTTCGAGAAATTATTTATAAATTTTCTGTAATATCCTAATAATCAGAGAAATCCTTGAAGTTGTTTGTGTGTTCGCGGTATTGAGTAATTTAATATAGCATCAATTTTATCTGGGTTAGGTTTTATTCCTTGGGAGGTAATGACATGTCCTAGATAGCTAACTTCTTTTTGTAAAAATTCGGATTTGTCAAGTTGTACTTTAAAATTTGCATGCCGTAACCGGTCGAAAACTTCTTTTAGATTATTAATATGTTCCCGAAGGGAAGTACTGAAAACTAAAATGTCGTCCATGTATACTAGACATTTTTCATTTCAAATTCCGTGTAAAAGGGTATCAATGACTCTCTGAAATGTTGCAGGTGCATTTTTCAATCCAAATGGGATTCGTAGGAATTCATAGTGTCCATTTTCTACGCTGAAGGCGGTTTTAGGTATATCTGCCGGGTCCATTTCAATTTGGTGAAACCCGGTCGCGAGGTCTAATGTTGTAAAATACTGTGCACGTCCTAATTTGTCTAATATTTCTGTAATATAAGGAATTGGGTATCTGTCCGGTATAGTGACTTCGTTAAGCTTTCTGAAATCGGTTACTAATCTCCATTTCTTTTTTCCACTTGCATCTATTTTTTTTTGGTACAATCCAAACAGGTGAACTATAAGGAGAGTTGCTTGGTCTAATAATATTCTAGGAAAGCATTTTTCGAATTTGAGATTGAATTTATGGATATCTATAAGTCTTTGCATGAATGGGCTTCTCGTCTACGGTGTTGATTTTATGTTTAGTTTGATTAGTAAAGGTTAATACATCATTTTCGTTAAAAAAATTTCAAGAATATTTCCTCAAAAGTTTTGTTCTAACATATTTTTCTTCTGTATTCATGTGGTCAAGTCTTATTTTATTTGAATCGAGTTTACAATTGGTGTCGTTTATATTGTTTAAATTTTGGGAATCACTTTCGTTTAGCAGTGTAAATTCAGATATTGGTATTACTTCAAATGGTTTATCTAAATGAACTTTAAATGAATTTTCCGAAGAATTTGTTATTTCTATTAAGGCAAGGTTGTTTTTTACTTCAAATAAACTGTCAGGTATTTGTAAACTTGAATAATTTTGTAAAGGTAGGTATGCTAAACCATTCTCTAAATTATTAATTTTGATTCGAATGATTTTCTAACAAAACACGTTCGCAAGGATAATGATTATTATCTGTTTTCCTTAAATCTCTGAAGTTAATTGACATTATTTGATAATTTTAACTGCTTGTTTGAAAAATCTAACTGTGCTGTTAATTGTTTTAAGGCATCTAATCCTATTAGACAAACGAAATATTTATGAAAATTGAAGACGTGAAATTTCAGATTTAATTTGTCATTAAATATTTTCGGAGATGGTATAATAATACTTTGCTTAAGTAGGCTTGTGCTTTTTATGAATCGTGAGAAGTATTTATCAGCTACATTTTGTGTTATAAAAGATTTAGAGCTACTTGTATCAATTAAACAATTTAAAGTAAAATTTTCGTATGGAATAACTTATATATATGTATATAAGGTAACGTTGAACCTGTGTGATCAATGTTTAATAGTTCTGATTCTGATTTTCCGATGCATTTTGGTATAAAAAATGTTCTGGGTATGAGTCGTCAGATCCTACTTCAGATATTTTTACGTTTGACGAAGATTCTTTTTCTACGTTGTATAGTTCTTCAACGATGAAATCGTGTCTTGGTTTAAAGTCATTTCTGAATTGATTTTGTCTTCGATTTGTTTGATTGGTACTAACCGACATAGGTGTTGGTTTGTTTGTAGGGACAAAATTCGGTTTAGGCGCAAAAACGTTTTGATGAGGTTTTTGAGCAATGGCAAGTTGTTTACTGCGATTGGAATTTTGTTGCATGTTATTTGATTCCAATTTATTCTGTTGTTGATTGAAATTATTATTAAAGTTTTACTGGAAATGTTTTGTGTGTGGGAATGACTGTTTTGTATCATTAATATTAAAATCATTTGTCAAGATATTTAGCGCTTCGTTCATCGAATCTGGTTTTCTTGCAGATAAATAATCACCTAGAGGATTATTGAGATGATTTAAAAATACTCTTAATGCTAAAGCATTTGAATGTTTAATTAAATTTGTGCGTTCTTGTACATCGCCATATGCTCTAATATAAGCTATTTGCAAATTCAGGTTGTTTTGTACTAAGTTAAAGAATTCTAGCTGTTTTTAAATTATGTTGTCTTAGATTACCTAGCTCAATGCATAAACTTTGCAAATCGCACTTATCAGCATAAGTCGCTAACAAGGCGTTCTTTAATTCTAGCCAAGTATTAATGTGAAAACTGGAAATTGCTTTTGTCTCGTCTCTCTTTATCCTATTTTTTATTGCTTTTAATAATAAAATATTTTGGAAATCAGTTGAGTCACTTGCATTGTAAAATTTATTAATTCAAGATTCACTCGTTTCGATAAATTCTGTCAAGAGTGCTGTTTCTGATGAGAATTCTGGAACGATTGTTACATATTCTAGCCTAAATGTGAGGGCCATATTTGTGTTTTGTAAAGTTAAAGTTGCAAATAAATTTTGTATGCGTTCAAGATCAGAGCTAATTTCATTCGTAGACATACGTGACTTACCAAATCATACTTTTCGATTTTCGTTCGGTGTTTGTACGAGCCCGAGGTCTTCTGTCTTCTTTCCGATCGAATATTTCCTCGAAGGGGTGCCGATTGACTGGACGGCTGATATTTCCTCAATGGAGTTGTACTGGTTGCTGGAGGGTTTCTTCTCAGTGAAGGCGTTCTCCTTCTCGTTGTTTCTTCTCGTAATCCCTTTGGGTATCACTCACCAAGTTATTTACACTAACTGTTGAGGGCTGGTTCTTTTGTATCATCCACGAAGTGTTAAGACACACCGAATTGTATCCTACTGACTGCGCCAATTACGTGTTTGGGCACAAAAAGAAGGTTTTTAAAAACGAGTTACTTAATTTCCGAGCTCTAATCTAACACTGACTAATTACAAAGACATGTTTTGTTTTATTCAATGAAAAATACTTATTAAGTGAAAATGGTATAGAGACGCTGACGTTCTGTCTAGAGTCTAGATAGACTATATGCAACTTCCACATATTGTAATAGTTGTTATAATAAATAAATAGTTTACATAGGAGTGTATTTAAACCACAACAAGCTGGTGTGTTGTCATTGTGCAAAAGAAGGACTCTTTTTAATTTGTTTAATATTATCGATTCAGTAGAATTAATTGTAAAGCGTGTACTAGTCGAAAATTGTAGACATAAAAACATGATCAACATATTTCAAAAATAACACAGAACACCAAAACAGAAGAGAAACATATTATTGGTTTTTTTTAAATAGCCTGATTCTCTTTGATGTAAAAGGAAATTAAATTTCTTTTATTTTACCCAGATTTTACCAATGATTTCGATCGAAATAGAGAAGCATAGCCCCTGATTTAATTTATACCATATTTCCTCAACAGCATCCTACGCATCTTGTTTCCACATTTAATCGTAAATATTTTGTTAAGCAAGGGAAAAAATAAAGCGATCTCTGATTTGGTTAGGTTAATTTCCCTGTTATCCTTGTAAGGACAAAGCTCTCTTTATAAGTGAATTAGCGGAGGAAAGAAGGAGGGAAGTTTTCGGTTGTGTTCTATTACAATTAGATTGTTATTCGGTTAGGTAAAACGAGCGGAGCGGCCGCTCCGGGCCGAAAAAAGAACGGGAAGAAAAGAAGGAACGGGAAAGAGGGCAAGCGAGAGGAGGAGAAAGAGAGTCGGGGGTGGTGTGGTGGCTGCGTGTGTCCTCTATTTCCTTTACACTCGGAGTTCTGCGATGTGCAAGTAATCTGACGAGGAGTCTGTTAATGTTTCCCCTGGCGGTCGTTATGCGGCGCTCTTATCGCCGACTGAGCCACTGATTGCTTCATTTCAGACAATTGCCTGTTTATATTCGGCGGACCGCAACCCGCTCCTTATCCTGATAAAACGCCAGGACCTGTTCCTCGCTCGCACAGCAGAGCCGCCAAGACTGCCGGCCCAGGATAATCTTCAGGATAATGCTGATGGCTCGCCTGTTGGTGCTTGTCACTTGTTTTGTTGCTCGTCCTCCCGCTCCGGGGGGTGCACTTCCAGCCTTGATGTCCCGGATTATATCCCGGCTTTGTGTCTTTACCCCTTATCGCCCAGGATTCGAACGAAACGGATGCTACCCCCTCCGCAAGGAAGGTGTCTTAATACCTCTTCATCTCGCCTTTGAATAATCTACTTCTGGTCATCGGTATGGAAGCTATTGGGACTATCAGAGTTTCTGGGGGTACGTACATGAACTATGGACACAAAGGGAGTTTTGCTGAAAATCCTGGCCAAAATCTCTTGCTAGCTTGTTGCTTGCAAATGTTATGTAAATGATTGGATTTTGGATCAATCGTTTAATATTGGAATAATATTGAGTATTTGTTATTAGTTGTTTGGTAGTACGAATAAATACAATAGGCGACTTTAAACGATAAATATCTTATCGGGTAATTCGAGTACCCGCACCAAAATCGAGCGATTCCAGAGCACGTCCTGCTGCCCAGTAATCTAGCTGGCAGGATTGAATATTATTCAATCTGGCGAGGGCAGTGCCGGTGTTAAAAAGATAATGAAGGCGTATAATGTCGAAGATAAACAATAATGGCGTTTTGTTAAATGAAAGGGTTGGCGGGTGTGCGATGCATGTGCGCCATCTAGTGTTCAATATTTCACAGGCTAAACTGGGCCGTTAGGAGATAATGGCCGTTAAAGCACGGCCCTCTGCCATGCAGCCGGATGGCCCCGCAGCCGAACAGCCCTGCGATCCAACAGCCCAACAACTCAACAGCCCAACAGTTCAACAGCAAAGCAGCATCGCCCTCACGTTACATATTTGTTATTTTGTCATTCCTAAATGTGCATTTTAACCGTTCCACGTAAACAGCCCCCACAGCAAATCTGTTGTGCGAACTGCGCTCGCATTTAGCGCGACGCGATTAAAAAATGTTTTTTCAACGAATAATGATCGCGCCCTGCATGTATGTACTTTTCATTGCGCCATTTAAAATCTACTTTTATTGCTATGCTAAAAGCGATCTTCTAACTAACGGTAAACATTTGTTTAATTCTTCAGAATTTTCGTGCAGTTGAAACGATTTTTCTTTTTGGGAAATTTAGTTAAAATGATTATGCGAAGGCTGCCTGAATAGTTCGTGGAACGGAAGTGAAATAAGGTATAAATATAGTGGAAAAAGGATGCTTTATTGTACGATATAGTTTAAAAGAAGTTTAACACATTTGGTCGACAAACTTCCAAAAGATTTCCCACAATTTTCGGATTAGCATTTTTCAGGTTTCAGTTATTTGCTAACAACGCATATGATTAAGGTCCAGAACATAACCTATATATTATTCTATTTTATTTCTTGACCAATAATTTTTAAAATTTATTTTTTTAGGGTCTTGGGTTTTTTGGTCTTAAATTAATTTTTCATTTAGTTTCTTTTAGCATATTTATTTATTCATACGACGATCCGCTTGTCAATTGTAAACATCTTCAACTTTATCAACATAGAGATTATCTGTATATAAAATAAAACACAAAAATTTACAATCAACTAACTATTCAACATTTGACCGTGTGAGAACTAATTTTATATGAGATAATAAATAAATATGTTAAAAGTATCTAAATGAAAAATTAATTTAAGACCAATAACCCCAAGAAATTAAAAAAATAAATAACCTATATATGTATATTTCCCGAATTGCTTTGCCCTTCCTAGGATAATAAAATCGATGAATATCATTTGGAAAATTCTGAGGCTGTAAATATTGTTCTTCTTCTGGTACTCCTTCGACTGTTGGTTTGTCTCTACAGTGAAGTGGTAGATACAAGTTTTAATTATAATTCTTGGTTTTCTCATAAAATCTCCCGTATTCCGGATTTAATGAAGTTTAAATTCAAGATTCCATTTAGCACAGCAATTTTCTAAGAAGTCCCTAACCCGTTTATCGTTTTATTAATATGTTCATGGTCTGTAAAACTTCTTTAACGAAAATCTTATTTACAATACTGATATCAAATATTTCCATTGTCTAGCAGACGAAGAAACTGTACATTATGAATGGAGTTGTAGATATCTCAGGTTTTCTGAAAAAGAATGGGTCATAAAATATACACAATATTTTTTTTACAATTTACAAATTAACTAATCATATACGCAGTATTTATTTGAAGCAACGCTATAATAACACTTAAAACGAAGATAGGTGTACAAAGAGGGGCTACGTCCGGCATAGGAACAGTAGGAATAGGTTGAGTCCAAGAGTAGGGTCAAAGTTATGGCAATGAGGGGTCGGCATCAGATAAATTATCATAGTCGAGTGGATGTTAATTTCCAGTTAGTGGACTTATTAGAGGCAGTGCAGCGACGGCGGCGGCGGTGGCGGTGGCGGCGGCGCGGCTAACGTGGATTAATGAATTTTGGCACTGATATAGCTGATAGCACCGCAGAGATAGATAATTCCGGCTAACGATCCCATTCTCCTGGAGCAAGAACACTACAAATGATATTTAATATAAATTATTGCCGTCTGAACGAAGATAATTAATTCTATGCTAACCTTCCGATTCGACCGTGCTAATGGCACAATTTAAAACAATTATTAACTGGCACTGGCGTCCATCAAAATGGTACAAACATTATAAACCTTCCGTGCAAAAATTTTTATTTTCATAACTTTTAATTCTGTTTGTTGCTAATTTTTGTTGCAAAATAAGAAGAAAAATAATTGTAATGCACGTATACTCGTAATATAGGGGGCTTAGCGGGGAGCATTAGGGTGAGGCGGGGGTGAGCGGGTGGCAGCCTCTAGTAAGGTTAAATTACCTTCTCAAGAATTTAATAAAGGCGTGTGTGATTAATTAATTAGTGTTTTGATGATGAAGTAAGTTGGTACTTGAGCGGAAGCTGAAATTCCCCGACGAACTTGCCGCCCGTTTGCTCGCAAACACGAAACAAAACTTTCAACTTTCCTTTATGTCTTATTCACCTCGAATATAAAATTTGCCCTTGCTTCTTCCCCCGTGCCTATAGAGTACATTCTTATAGGTACTCGGGTATGGGGATAATCTTCTGTTAATAGTCGACAGCCAGTTTTTATCCATAAGAAATAATGATAATGTTTTGATTATTAATAATCATCTGATAGATCTTGTGCGCACTTTTTACAAGTTTTAATTAGTTACTTCTATTTTATTGCCCTGTAAATAGAGACCACTAACGGTCCAGGAAACTTATCTGTTTAAAAAAATTGTTCTTACTAAACTTGATATTAACATCAATAACGCATAGTGATTTTTTCAAATAAAATAAGATGTTTACAAATATTACGTGAAGGGAGTATAGGAAAATAGCACAGGATACATGAATAAGTGCACTTTTTCTTCATGAAGGAAACCATTTAAAAATGTAAACAAGATCGTTATGGGTACCTTGTATGTGTAATTGTTGTAACACGTCATGGCGTGCTTACGCACGTACAGAAAGACAAAAGAGCGCGGCAGTTAGCGGCGGAAACAAATGAAGGCCGGGGGCGGCGGTGGCGGGTGGCTGGATCGTTTTAAGCGTCAACTGGTAAATTAGATGATATATTCTGCATATTAATTTGGGAGCGCAGAATGTAAATAAACAGACCTAAATCACGCGTGATATTGGTGGACAGCGGTTCCGGAGGTAACTAGATAATGTGTGCGGGTGGAACTAATGACCGCCGACTGCGGTCATTTATCCTGCCGGCCGCCACAGCTTCCTGCCTCCCTTGATCGTTCGTTTGCTACAGCACAGCCTACTGCGACTGCGACCGCTTCGCTTTGCTCCGGCTCCGGTACGACCCGGTCTGCCCCGGATTCAACTCGGATCGTCCTTTCTTCATAGAGAAAAATAATAATGTAAAATTTGTAAAAGTTCTCAGATCAGGACGCTGCTAAATGGAGGAATGGAGGAAAGCAATTGCTATAGTGATATTTCTTTTTAATTGTCAAATATAATTGTACTACAAATAGAACAACTTATAAATCGAACACCTAGTGACAAATAAACAATCAGGAAATTGTGCAAAATACGAGTATTTCATTTCAACACAATAACGCAACATTCCATGAAAACATGCTTTTCCGGGACTATCAAATCCTAGGAAATTTTAAGGGTATGATTTTATGCATTTTATGCAAAAATCATTTTCATGTGTACATTTCCTTGGATAATCTCGTAAATATTTATCGATTAGATTGTAAATTTCCATATCAATTTTCCTATTTAAATGTGTTATTTATAAATGTAGAGGGTTCCTGTGAATATATATTACATTTTAATTACAAATAGTATAGGTACTTACTTAGGGGTGTAGATTAATTGCATATGAGCAACATTTCTGATAGCCCGATTGTTCACCGTATGCCTTTAATCTGCAGACTACTGTACATATACCTTAGAACCTTTATAAGTACTAACTCTTGAATTCCGCTTAATATACGTACTTAATCGGTTTACGTTATAGAAAATTTGAAGTATAGTAATAATAATTTATTTTATATTAACGATACAGTGATTGTAACTACGTTAATAATAATAAAATATTTAATTTTTGCAACTACATAGATATGACCTTAAAAATTTAAGTTTTTAAATTTTCTTCTGATGTTTAGAAACTTGCTTTTCCCTTCATTAAAATGCAATGCCATCCACCTTACAGCTATCACCAAGCTTCCTGCATTTCGCTCCAATCCTTTTTGCTCCGATCTAACAGAAAAATATTTACTGTCTATTAATCCCGATTTCTGTTACTAATAATTTTTATATCGCAATATGAAACAATATTTTATATTAAAGTACACTGTAAAAATAGGGATAAATTTACAGTAATGTCCATTGTAAAATATTACTTAAAGTTGCAGCAGTTGCTTATTTGGTATTAAAATTGGTTAATTTTAGTAGGATTAGACACAAAGGTGAAATGCTAAAAATGGTTTGTAATTATGCACCTTTGTTTGTGATCGTCTTAAAATTAATCAATCATTAGCATATATTATTGAAGGGGTGAGTGGATAGAGTAATATGGCATTTCTTTAATTTATAATTTTGTATGAATGTGGTTTGTTAGTCGCACTATTTTAGGTTGAAATAACTACACTGGTTACATAGACAAACATGCGTGTTTTCTTTACACAATACCAATTGAACGACTTAAAGCTCATTTATCTCAAAATAACTTTTCATTACACGCCTCCTACTAGTACATACATTCGCCCCTTCAAATACTGTTAGGATATTTTATAAAAATTGAAAATCAGCTAACTACTTTATATATTTGTGTTTTTTTAGAAGTTTAAGATTTAATGTGGTATTACGTGTGTTTGGAAGGGAAAACAAGAAACAATGTATGCAACAGCTGGAATCAGCTCTACGATAAATCAAAGGTTTATACTTTATTTTAAATATTAAATATGCTCTTTCGATTGCATACTCTTTAGAGTTTGTACAGAGATATTTTCTAAAAATATATGCAAAAGATACAACAAAATTTTTGAATAAAGTTTAAAATTAAAACATTAATAAATAACTTAAAAATGCAATTATTATGTAACTGCTGTGCTATATTGATTTACATTATGTTATCATGTATGGAAGAGAAACCACCTACTTTATAAAGAGCTATAACTCGGCCATTAGAAAAAGGAAGACCGTGCGTCAGGTATATTTCATTCCTTGGTTCAAACAATTTTGGTTTCAATTGAGTAGTTCAGCGCTTTTTAAATTATCAAAATATGAGTTGAAAATTTTAATAGGAAAGGTTTTCCTTACATAGATAGAGTTCAATTCCTGCTCTGAAACTAAAATGTTTTAAGTCAAGGAATGCAGCGATACCTGACACCCGGTGTACACTTTCTTTATATATATATTGAATATTACACTTTTTATTCAGAAATTCGAAAATACGACAAAATCGTTGTATGTTGAAAAAAATCATTTAATTTTCTTGATTTATTACACAAACCCAATACATGCACATGTATATTAATAAGTGGGAGTATAAAATTAATCAGTATCTATAATTAATTTATTTCACATGTCGACTTACACTACCCTTGGAAAGATTATTCCGAAGTTATTTATTCTGAAGATAGCTGCACATATGTATGTACTCTCTATTGCTCTTTAAATGTCACAGATCAGGAACTAGACATAGAGTCGTTCCAATACAGGGATAGTCTAACGCGCTTCGGCTGTCAGTACCTGATCAGACGTTAAAGGGAGAGGTTGCGTCTGGGTTTTACAAAAATAAAGAAGGCATGAGATTGCATCTTCGTCACACAGTCGGTTATGCCTTTTAGAAGTATGTAATAGCATTCAAGGCTTGTGTGTTCATGTATAGCGCGCTTTTATGAGTTTCATCGACTGTCCTTTAAGTTTTTTTTATTCCACATTACATTATATTTCCTATTTGGTCTGTTCAAAATAATATACGTTTGTCAGATAAAATTTTCTTTCTAAAATTTTTATTAATAAAACGGTACCCGAAACGAATTTTCGTTCTAGTGTTGTCAATTATTTTTACTTATGATTAGTTTGATATGATATGCCACTTAATTCTGAACGTTATTTGTATTATATTGTCTGCTATTGACTTAAAAGTGAATCTTATTGTATGAAAATGTTTACTCATAAAGGACACAGGTCTATTCTAATTCAGATGTAAATATGCCAGGT
>JAWQRP010001713.1:0-17959 GCA_033557875.1 Quadriops clusia | reverse complement strand
GATTTCCCCCCCCCCCCCCCCGTTGGGCTCACAAAAATATATATATGTATATATAAATAGTTAAAATAGTTTAAAAACCAAAACAATATTACAAGTATAACTTTTTAAAATTAATATTTAAAAAAAAAGAACTCCAGTTTAGTATATTTAAAAACGAGCGCCGAAGGCGCGAGGCGGCGAACTCGCGAAGCGAGCGAGCTCAACGTCCGTTGAAAACAACATTGACAATCAATATTATGCAACGTAACGATTATGATAATAGCATAGACAAAGGAATATAGTAACTAGGCATGACACCTTATGAGACATATGCGTAGCAAAAAATCATTAGTAAAACGTTTCGAAATGTAGAGGCGCAGCAGTCGAATTCGACGCGAGATGTGATTTTGGCAACGAATTTTAGTTCCAGCAACGAAAGTTTGCCACAACAAAACGTAGGCGGCACACATGAAAAAATTTAATACCGATTTTAGTAGTGTTTTTTCATGTGAACCGCGTCCGTTTTGTTGTGGCAAACTTTCGTTGCTGGAACTAAAATCTCGCGGCGAATTCGACTGCTGCGCCTCTACATTTCGAAACGATTTACTAATGATTTTTTGCTACGCATATGTCTCATAAGGTGTCATATCTAGTTACTATATTCCTTTGTCTATGATAATAGTTTTATTACCTTTCCTAATAATTTGGAAACTTTTTATTATTATCAGTTATGGATTTTTTCTTATTTGTCCTAATGATTAAGAAAGTTACGATGAAAGTGATGATGACATTAAAGCGGATGGTTTAGAATTTAAACTATAAAATGGGTGCTATAAGAAAATTAAACAAAATCATCCATATTTAATAATTTCTAACTATGATGTTACATTTTGGGTAACATATAACTGAATGTTAAACGCTCCAGTTGAGTGTATTAAAAAACGAGCGCCTAAGACGCGAGGTGGCGAGCTCGCGATGCGAGTGAGCTCGGAATTCCAATAATTTGAAAACAAAATTATTAGATATTTTAATAATTAGGTAAATATTTTTATTACACGTTCTACTGATTAAGAAAATGATTGTTTTACGTAAAACTGAATCGTTTAGAATCTAAACTTGTTGAACGTGCACGTGGATTCACGGGACAGTGTGATGGAACACACCCACTATCACTAGTCGTCGGTGCTCAAATAAATACTGGAGCATGATTTATAGTCGGGTCAACAGAGAAAATTTTAAATATGAGTCCGGGGCTTTATTTGAACATTTACTGTATATGTATTTTCTTAATTAAATCTTAAAGTTACAACATATAATTGGTGAAAATACTTCTACTTTATTCAGAATAGTTTTGGTTTTGATAGACTAGTTTTAGTTTTGATAGACTAGTTTTAGTTTTGATAGACTAGTTTTAATATTAACAGACTAGTTTTAATTTTGATAGACTAGATTTAGTTTTGATAGACCAGACTTAATTTTCATCGAGTAAACAACCCAATTATGCAAAAATACACTTATTTTGCAAACGCTTCTTCTTTTGCGCAACCAAGGCAGCAATATGTCGAGAACTGCACGATAGTAGTATTATATAGTGTAATTGAGGGGAGAACGATCATTTCCGGACTTTGTTAGTCCTCATCATCATCATTAGGTACCTACATTTGTTACATTTTTTCTGGACGGTAATTACAATTATTATTCCAGTCAGCATCTAGTGCAACTTGTGGCTCGGTCTGCAGTGCTCGCGGATTTATCGCTTTTCACTCTGATTCATAGAAGAATGTTTGAAACTGGCGCGTTATTCGAAAATCGAGGAATGCCAACTTGAGGGCAAAAAATGCGGCAATACGAGCACCTGCCTGCTTTGTTGTGGTCCCAGGGCGAGATTTCAATTTGGAGAAAATTATACAAATAGTACCATCACCTAAAGTGGGCATTTGTGGAAGGCTTCCCTGTTTTTAGAGCGTCCGCGGCGGATGATTACAGGGCCAACTGAGACAGGGGGCTATTTCGAGAAAGCTGCTCATTTAGGCCGACCGATCGGCTTTTTCTCTCTCTCGTAACCACCCCTAGGCTTTTATTTCATTAACTCGATGCTAACAATAATAGGCGCGATGTGATGCAGCGCTAATTTTAATTATACCCCGGTTGGTTTTATTAATTTTTTAATTATAATAGGTTTTATGATATAATAAGACCGTCGTTAAGTCGAACATTTCTAAAATGTTGTTTTTAAAAGAGTTTAGTGCAGGTTGAATATTTTCAGGTTATTTGTAATGTGTTTTGTCATTCGATCTTTTATACGTAAGGTATATAAGATGGTATACTATTGTAATTATCATTTAGTTCCCTTATTATGTATGTTGTGTTTAAGTTGTGTTTCGTTTTAATTCGGCTGATTCTATTACTTTTAATAATGTAAATCCAAAATCTTGAGATGTAAACCCGATTCTCTTAATGCTCTCTTTAATTCGGTAATATGCAAGAAAAATGTGTTACATAAGAATTCTTTTATGCGGATGAAATTGAAAAGTAAATTCCAGTCCCAATCAACCCTTCAAAAGCGACCTCTCCAACCAGGCAGTAGGTGTCTGCGGCGCGGAAATTAGAGGGCGGCTCGGGGCTATAATTTGTATCGGCTTGCCCGTGCCCATTTGTCTAGTTATGTCGTTATCTCGCGCCTAATGACAGGCTCCCATCTCTAATTGCAATATAGCGTACCGCCAAAGGTGGACCACCAAGCTCACTCCTCGGTCCACCTTTAAAGTACCCGTTTAAAATAGACATTTTTATATTAGCCCAGGAAAATGACATCCTCACACTTTCTTCTTTTCATTTATTTTAACATTACGTCTCTCTCTGCCTATCTCTTTCACTCATTTTCTCTCTCTCTGTCTCTCTCTCTCCCTCGCACAATTGCATTAATTTGGGAACCAACTCCGTGGCGATATTTAAACTATCAAATTTCCGGTCTCATTCGGAATAACACGAATTTAGGATGTTTCGACATCCATCTTCTTCAGAGCGTAATTATGATAAATTGCGTATAAGCGAGTCTTGGCCGTCATTAGATTTTCGGGCTATTATTTCGTGCGTCTGGAATAGATTGCAACAATAATGATTTCTATGATTGATACAGCTGTTTTATATCATTTTTATTGTTGTAATCCCTAGTGTTATTATTATTATTGTTGTTGTTATTACTAATATTCTTATGATTTTTATTATTATTATTGCTATTATTTTTAGTTATATGCCCATTTAACAAAGTTTCCAATCGGGGAATTTTCTTGAAAAACATTTTTTTGTTCGATACTTTCTTTCAAAAACGACTTGACCAGTTCGGTGTTACGGAGTAATCTTCACCAAACAAACCGTTCTTAATTAATGTGCTTTCGTAAGTACGAAATTGCTACAATTCTCATGGCCACAAAGAAAATTTACATATTTTTAACAGGCCCATTAATAACAAGCGACTAATTGCCTCCTAAACTCCGCCCTTTCAAAATTCTGTTTGTTTATAACTGTTGTAACTATTAAATGGGAAGGCCAATTAGAGGAAAGAACGGTAGTTGTTCTATTATTCATATTAAAGTTTAATTAATATTTAAACCTAATTATATTTAAGTTAAAGTATACAAGTTATAGTATTCAAGTTAAAATATCCAACTTAAAGTATTTAATTTTTAATGTTTATTTAACGTAAAGTATATAGGAAAGTAACCATAATCAGGAACGTAACTACAATTTGAACGTTCGTTCATATACGACATGATTTGTTACAACAAAGCAGCGACTCGAGAAGAAAACAAGAAAAACGTAAGAAGACGACGCGGCGACACCTGTCGGACATTAAAATTTTTATACAGACGGGCGATCGCGCAGTAAAGGCGAAAATGCGCGTAAAGGACGGTGCACAAAGTGGCACTGTACCGGCAACAATGTAATATATTGGAAATTTAAGATCCATAAAGCAACGACAGTAAAATAGCTAAACGATTCCGAGCATCGTAGCAGGCTGCGTCCAATAAGAGTGGACACTAATGGGCGATCGATAAATCAGAGATCACTTACTAAGTTACGGACTTACGGCCGTCTGTGACGTCAGGGGCTTTCATTAGGCAAGTGGTTAGATTTATGCGCCGGCGAGATCAAAGCGACTAGGTGTGAGACCAATTGTTCCCGTGACAAAACACTGCTAGGTAATTTACGGAGTCGTTTCAATAGTTGTTTTTCTTCACACTTTGGTTTATCGGCCCGAAGAGCGTCTCGGCCGCGGAAGAAGAAGAAGAGGGAAGAAGAAGAACCCGCTAATGCATGCGCCCTCTGTGCGGCCGCCATTGTGATTGCGGCAATTAGCAGAATTATTCTACTTGAATCGGTAATTCCCGCAAATGGCCGCGTAGTGAAATCAAGTCGCCGCTGAATGCTCAATGCTTCTAAATCCAGTGTAGGTGGATTAACAATCGGCGGGTAAAGTAATTAGTGCCGTATTAATACTATTGTATTTATAAAATATGTATTAATTATACCTATGAATGTATTGATGATACACCTATGTATGCACATATACACATATGCTTGAATGATATACATGTAGGTGTATGAATGATAAGTACGTATGTAGTAATGATATCTATGTATGTGTGTACCTACTAATGCCACGAAGTTCATTGAAATTCCCTATACCCGCACAATTGGCGGAGGCACGCGGTTAATTCTTGCACAAACTGGTTAAGTAAATACTACTCCAAGATTCTGGAAATTACTCGGTACAAGTATATACGTATACAAGTAGGTATACACGTATACACGCGTAGGAACATAATAATTAATTACATGTGTACATTACATTATAACATTACAATATAATTAAGTAAAAATGAGATGTAAATTTAAAGTGACTTAAATCGTCTAAGTGAAACAGGATTTTCCTCAATTACTTCTGCAATCTTTCCATACAGGGCAATTTCTCGTTTTTAATCTGATGTGTAAATTACGAGGTTTCTTGCGCGATATTTATGCAAATTTCCCAAGCAGTTTTATGAGTAATACACGTAATATGAGTAATATATATTATTTTGCTTGTAAGCATTAACAAGTCGACGATTCAATTAAATTAAATTAAATTTAAGTCGGTTGCGCGAAATGAAGAAAGCGGCAAGAATAAAAGGTCTCCGTTCACTCTAATTTATGGTAAACGTTTGAAACGTATGTGCAGCTAATTTAAGGTTTTATTTATGTCGCGGTTTCGGCCGAGTGTAATCCGGCCAAACGTATAAAGAATTGTTAAATTTGCAAATCAAATCGGCGGCAGTTTTACTGCCCGTTTCCCATCGTTTAAAGGCAATCTCGCGGATCCAGCCTATAAAATCGTCGAGATTTTCCCACTGCAATAAAAGCGGACATTGTTCCCGAGGTTGAGCCTTTCTGGCCTTCTGCCATTAGCTGTTGGTTTACTTAAAATTTAATTAAGTTGATTGCATCGAAATCTCGCGTACACGCCGTCCGGAATTTTCATAAATAAATTAGAGAGATAAAGCTGCGCCCGTCGACTTTTAAGCGTTGCTTAAGTAATAAGGCTGTTGTTGTGTTCGCGGCGCGAAGGAGAAGTGGAGAAGTAGGTAACTAATTGCCGTCCTGGCTAATTAGCATAGCCTGTTGTTATTTGCTCGCTCTGCTCTGCCCTGGCCGCGCATGTGTGTGCTCATTAATGCAAAAATTTATCGCTTCGCAAAAATGCTCGCTTTCGGGGAATTTCGCCTTTGACTGATTGCGAGTCCGAAACGCCTTCCGACTATTTTTTTCAGTTGCAGATTTCTGCAATTATTAACTCGCAGTTATGTATTTTGAAACGCAACCCTTGCAGGTACATACCTGCGATTATGTTCGCCGAACGCATGCACGTGTTTAAGCACATTAGTGGCACTCATATTAGTGCAGACGGTGGGATGATATGCGACATATTCCAATTAGTTTTCACGGTAACACTCGTCCTCGTCACCGCCGTCATCGCATTGGTTAGCTTCATTCCGCATGCATGCGGCATATAGCATTATGCAGCGGCATTGAATGCAGCTATAGCAAAGTTCTGTTCTGAACAGAGAGTATAGCATATAGCATGTAGCATACAGCATACACACTCGTCCAGGCCACACATCGAAGAGCATTGCTGTCTTATTGTATGGCAGTTGGCGGTAACAGCGGTAATTAGTTGCCGTATAAGGCAACACAAAGGAGCCGCCGCGCGACCCCCTGCCCCTCCCCCTCGCGGCGCAGATCTTCAAACGGACCGCCTCGTCGAAGACATAGCGGAGATGCTGCTTTATTGACGATTATCAAAACTAATTTAAGCTCTGATCTTTGATATAACAATTAGTTATTATGTTAGGGAGTTCGCACGGCTCCGCGCGAACCCATCAGCCCATCTATCACTGATGCCGGCCGCAGATATAAATCCGAACTTTCCCGACTTCGCCGTGATATTTCTGTTGGTCTTCGATTCGTAAGTAGGTGCTTACTTTGTCCAAACCGGAGGCTATGGACATTGATGATTTGAAAATTAATTAAAGAACCTAATAAGTTAAAAATATATACCTATAGATATAGAAGACTAGATGTTTGAAAATAATTTAAAAACCCTGAACTAAAAAAGATAAAGTTCTTTTAGGACACCAAAGGTTTGATTCAAAGCCGGGTTTGACAATAAATTAAAAAACCTGAACTAAACTAAATTAAAAGATAAAGCTGTATTGGAACAGTAAATGTGCGAGCGAAATCATTATAGTTATAAGTTATAAATTTTAAACTAATTCTAATTGCTTGAAAATAGACTAAAAAACCTACATTAAATAATCCAAAGCTCCGGGATTTTAAGGGTTTGAAAAGAAATTGAAAATCCTGAACTAAAATAAAGCTGTATACGGACACTAAAGGTTTAAACTAAATTGTAAAAACTAAGTCAAAAAATTTAGAGCTGACTTTAATCATTGGAAAATAAGGTAAAACTCCTAAGTTAAAAACTCTAAAGCTGTAGAGTACTAAATTCCGGAAGGTAAATTAAAGAACCTGAACTAAAAAAAGATGGACAGCTAATAAATATAAAGTTGTAATAGGAAGCTAAAAATTCGAACTAAATTATAAAAACTACGTTAAAAAATTTAGAGCTAACTCTAATTGTTTCAAAATAAGGTAAAGAACGTAAGTTAAAAAATCCAGAGTCGAAGGGTACTAAAGGTAGGAAAATAAATGAAAGAACATGAACTAAAAAAGATAAAGACATCAACTAGAAAAGATAAAGCTGTATTAGTACGTTAAAGGTTTGAACTAAGTTGTAAAAACTGTGTAAAAAATCTTAGAGCTGACTCTAATTGTTTGACAATAACGTAAAAGACCTAAGTTAAAAAATCTAGAGCCGTAGGGTACTTAAGGTAGGGAAATAAATTAAAAACCTGAACTGAAATCGACAGACTGCTAAATTTATGTTAAAAAATCTAAAGACGTACGGTACTAACGGTAGGAAAATAAATGAAAGAACCTCAACTAAAAAAGATAAAGACATCAGCTGAAAAAGCTAAAGCTGTGTTTGGACGTTAAAGATTTGAACTAATGTAAAAACGAAGTCAAAAAGTATAGAGCTGACTCTAATTGTTTGAAAATACGGTAAAGAATTTAAGTTAAAAATCTAGAGCAGTAGGGCACTAAAAGTAGGAAAATAAATTTAAAAACCTGAACGAAAAAAGATAAAAACAGCTAAAAAAGATAAAATTATATTAGGACGTTAAAGGTTTGAATTATGTTGTCGAAACTAAGTAACAAAATTTAGAGCTGACACTAATTTTTTTGAACGTAAGGTAAAGAATTTATGTTAAAAAGTCTAGAGACGTAGGGTAGGGTAGGAAAATAAATTAAAAACCTGAACTAAAAAAGATAGACAGTTAAAAAAGATTCCGCCGTATTAGGACATTAAAGGTTTTAACTATGTTGTAAAAACTAACTCATAAAATTTAGAGCTGACTCAAATTGTTTGAAAATAAGTCAAAATCTAGAGGCGTAGGGTATTAACGATAGGAAAATAAATTAAAAACCAGAACTAAAAAAGATAGACAGTTAAAAAAGATACCGCTGCATTAAGACATTAAAGGTTTTAACTATGTTGTAAAAACTAATTCCTAAATTTAGAGCTGACTCTAATTATTTGAAAATAAGGTAAAATCTAGAGACGTAGGGAATTAACGATAGGAAAATAAATTAAAAACCTGAACTAAAAACGATAGACAGTTAAAAAAGATACCGCTGCATTAAGGCATTAAAAGTTTTAACTATATTGTAAAAACTAATTCATAAAATTTAGAGCTGACTCTAATTATTTGAAAATAAGGTAAAATCTACAGACGTAGGATATTAACGATAGGAAAATAAATTAAAAACCTGAACTAAAAAAGATAGACAGTTAAAAAACATACCGCTGTATTAGGACATTAAAGGTTTTAATTAACTATGTTGTAAAAACTAACTCATAAAATTTAGAACTGACTCTAATTATTTGAAAATAAGGTAAAATCTACAGACGTAGGGTATTAACGATAGGAAAATAAATTAACAACCTGAACTAAAAAAGATAAACAGTTGAAAAAGATACCGTTGTATTACATTACATTACAGGTTTGAACTAAGTTGTAAAAACTAACTCATTAAATTTAGAGCTGACTGTAATTGTTTGAAAATAAGGTAAAATCTAGAGACGTAGGATATTAACGATAGGAAAATAAATTAAAACCCTGAACTAAAAAAGATAGACAGTTAAAAAAGATACCGTTGCATTAAGGCATTAAAGGTTTTAACTATGTTGTAAAAACTATCTCATAAAATTTAGAGCTGACTGTAATTGTTTGAAAATGAGGTAAAATCTAGAGGCGTAGGGTATTAACGATAGGAAAATAAATTAAAAGCCTGAACTAAAAAAGATAGACAGTTAAAAAAGATACCGCTGTATTAGGACATTAAAGGATTGAACTAAGTTGTAAAAACTAACTCACTAAATTTAGAGCTGACTGTAATTGTTTGAAAATGAGGTAAAATCTACAGACGTAGGGTATTAACGATAGGAAAATAAATTAAAAACCTGAACTAAAAAAGATAGACCGTTAAAAAAGATACCGCTGCATTAGGACGTTAAAGGTTTTAACTATGTTGTAAAAACTAACTCATAAAATTTAGAGCTAACTCTAATTGTTTGAAAATAAGGTAAAATCTAGAGGCGTAGGGTATTAACGATAGGAAAATAAATTAAAAACCTGAACTAAAAAAGATAGACAGTTAAAAGAGATACCGATCTATTAGGACATTAAAGGATTGAACTAAGTTGTAAAAACTAACTCACTAAATTTAGAGCTGACTGTAATTGTTTGAAAATGAGGTAAAATCTAGAGACATAGGGTATTAACGATAGGAAAATAAATTAAAAACCTGAACTAAAAAAGATAGACAGTTAACAAAGATACCGCTGCATTAAGACATTAAAGGTTTTAACTATGTTGTAAAAACTAATTCATAAAATTTAGAGCTGACTCTAATTGTTTGAAAATAAGGCAAAATCTAGAGACGTAGGGTATTAACGATAGGAAAATAAATTAAAAACCTGTACTAAAAAAGATAGACAGTTAAAAAAATAAAGCTGATTAGAACGAAAAATGTTTGAACTAAATTGAATAAACTAAGTTAAAAAATTTAGGGCTGACTCTAATTGTTTGAAAATAAGGTAAAGAACCAAAAGTTAAACAAATTTAGATCCGTAGGTAATAGAAGTAGGGAAGTAAGTTAAAGAACCTGAACTAAAAAAGGTAGACAACTAAAAAAGGTAAAGCTGTATTTGGATATTGAAAGATTGAAGAAAATTGTAAAAACTAAGTTAAGAAATATAGAGCCGAATGGTAATAAATATAGGAAAATAAATGAAATTAAGACCCTGAATTAAAAAAGATAAACACAGCTAAAAAAGATGTATTAGGAAGTTAAAGGTTTGAACTAAATTATAAAAACTACGTTAAAACATTTAGAGCTGACTCGAATTGCCTGAAAGGTAAAAAAACTAAGCTAAAAAATCTAGAGCCGAAGGGTACTAAAGGTAGGAAAATAAATTAAGCACCCTGAACCAAAAATGGCAAAATCTTCTTTGTACATTTCTTGGACTTCTACCGTAATTTGCTCATTTTATTTCTTGGTTTTTGAGTCTCTTTCAATGGATGATCAAATGAAAAGCATTATTAATCCAAAATTAAATTTATTCTATTCTAACACGTGTTTCATGACTTCATGGGCCGCTTCTTCAGAGAAATTTATAAATATTTATGAAATTTATAAACTGTAAGAAATATACAAATTTGTGAAATTATTCATTTACATAAGTAAGCTAATGTTGGCGTACTTACAAAATTGCTACAAAACTAAACGCATCTTCTTAAAACATACAAATAAATAGGTTCGCGTGAAGGGGAAGTTTTGCTTATTGACTACATTTTGTTTAATTTAAGCTAAGAATCGAGATGATTTTGGATTACCCAGGTGAAAAGATGTAAACTCGATGCATCAACGTTAAACAAATCAAAATTTATGCTACCACCTAACTTCGAGGATATGGTGTGAAGTATGGCGGTTGTTGTTTGAAATTTGGAGATATAGCGGCAATTTGCAAATTTTACATTAATGAGTGATAAAAACGGCTTAAGTTATCAATGTCTTTACGATCATTTACAACATTGTCAATGTTTTTTTTGTATGTGTATCATTTCTAAGATAGTTCTGGACTTATTATTTTTTTCCGTAGATAAAAGTTTAGGGTTATTTAAATCAAATGTATGCTAGATTTCGATGGCATGTTTTTCAAGCGCGATGTTACCATAATGCTGACTTTTTATGCTATTTTTGTTCTCTTTTATTCTGTCTCGAAGGTGGCGGCAAAATGTAATCAATAAGCAAAACTTCCCCTTCATGGGAACCTATTTATTTCTCTGTTTTAAGAAGATGTGATTAGTTTTGCAACAATTTTGTAAGTACGCCAATATAATCTTACTTATGTAAATAAATAATTTCACAAATTTCTATATTTCTTACAGTTTATAAATTTCATAAATATTTATAAATTTCTCTGAAGAAGCGGCCCATGAAGCCATGAAACACGTGTTAGGATAGAATAAATTTAATTTTGGATTAATAATGCTTTTCAATTGATCATCAATTAAAAAGGACTCTAAGACTAAGAAATTAAACTAGTAAAAAAGCTAAAGATATCAGCTAAAAAAGGTAAAGCTGTATTAGGACGTTAAAAGTTTGAACTAAGTTGTAAAAACTAAGTCACAAAATTTAGATCCGACTCTAATTGTTTGAAAATAAGATACATAATTTATGTTAAAAAATCTAGTAACGTAGGGTACTAATGGTAGGAAAATAAATTAAGAACCTTAACTAAAACAGACAGACAGTTAAAAAAGATAAAGCTGTATTAGGACGTTAAAGGTTTGAACTAAATTGTAAACTATCTTAAAAAATTTAGAGCTGGTTCTAATTGTTAGAAAATAAGGTAAATATTCAAAGTTAAAAAATCTAAACCCGTAGGGTATTGAATGTAGGAAAATAAATGAAAGAACCTGAACTAAAAAAGGATAAAGACAAATAAAAAAAGTAAAAATATATTAAGAGGATAAAGGTTTGAACTAAATTATAAAAAGTAAGTTAAACAATTTAGATCTGACTCTAATTATTTGAAAATAAAGTAAAAACCTGAAGTTAAAAAAAATGAAGCTGTATTAGGACGTTGAAGGTGTGAACTAAGTTGTGAAAACTCAGTCACAAAATTTAAAGTTGTTTGACAATAAGATAAATAAACCTAAGTTAAAAAATCTGAAGCCATAGGATACTAAAGGTAGGAAAATAAATTAAAGAACCTGAACTAAAAAAGATAAAAACAACTAAAAAAGATAAAGCTGAATTGGGACGCTAAAGGTTTGAACTAAATTTAAAAACTACGTTAAGAAATCTAGAGCTTACACTGTTTGAAAATAAGGTAAAAAACCTAAGTTAAAAAAATTAGAGTCGAAGAGTACTAAGGGTAGGAAAATAAATTCAACAACCTGCACTAAGAAAGATAAAGACAGCTTAAAAAAATAAAGTTGCATTAGTACACTAAAGGTTTGAACTAAATTATAAAAACTAAATGAAAAAATGTAGATGTTACTCTAATTATTTATTATATAATATATTATTTTAATAAGGTAGAAATCTTAAGTTAAAAAATAAGCTAAAAAGCTATGTATAACTCAATGTTTGCATAAAAGTTAGAACTACAAAGTTTTAACTAATATCGCAATGGTTTGAAGTAAAAGTCAATCCAATATTTCGAGGAAAAATGTTGTCTTCCATATGATATACCTATATCAAACACATTTAATATAATTGAAAATGTGGGGATGCCCAACAGGTTGTACCTATATTATTTCGTTAGAAATGAAAACCAGACAAAATTCCTGTTTTTGGTTTTTATTAACGCACGACGCGTTTCCACTACAAAGCTTTAGCCATCATCGGATGCTGGAAGGCCAAATTACATTTAAATGAGACTTATAATATTTTTAAAAAATCGTTGGTTCATATATAATGTATAACAATAAGCAGACAGAAATATAAAACAATTACACGCATTAAAACATTTGTAAAATACAGTGAATTTATACATTAACCTTTAACAAATTAATATGGACAACAATTATGAAATATGAGGACTAATTCATTGAACCATCATGACATCCATTTTGTATTTTGATATAGTAAAGTTTTTTTTTATATTTATTTAGGGCAAATTATTAATAGTTGTTGCTTACCTGAGTCTAGTCTATTTACAAAACATGCTGGTGCCAAAAGTAGAGAGCCAAAACGTTTATTGTTGTGTAGCAACTTACTATCATCACAAAAATTATAATTGTTCACAAACTAATCAATAAACATATAACATGTGACAGGGGGACAGGACAAGTGAGCAAGGTTAAATGCGTATTGTAGTATTAGAAATGTAATCATTTGAGGTGTTGACGTAAAGATTCGAATGTATTATAAACGAAACGAAGATCGGAGGTTCCAAAAGTAATATTTTATAAAATGTGCAAACATTGTTGTAAAACTCTATAATTAAAATCATTTTGTGAAATTTGATGAAATTGAAGATTACATATGGCTATGATATTAGTCTTAAGAGTGGTACATAATTAATATCCAACTGTCTATTAAGCCATTCTATGTTGTCATTTCTTATCGCATTGTAAATATATTCATATTCTTTGAGCTTCCTCTTTCTTATATCCCTCTCCTCTTCTACTAAGATGAAATCATTTATGGTGAATTTATGGCCTGTGAAGAGAATATGTCTCCCTATCTCTGAATTAGTTCTATCTTGGATGTGTTCTTTCGCTCGTTTTTGGATGGATCTACCAGTTTCGCCATAATAGAAAGCACCGCATTCGGGACATGTTGCTTTATATATACTTGATTTTTCTAGTGGCTGTATTTTTTGTTTAGTATTAATTAGTTTTTGACCCATTGAAGATATGTTTTTGAAAGAGAGGTTGTAGAGCTAACGCCACGAGAGAAGTAGCCAGTGACGTCACGTATTTTCCATAAGACTCCATGTAAAATTGATGACGCAGCCGGCCACTTCTTTCGTGATGAGAGCTATAATTATGTTTTTTGAAAATATTTTAAAGGGTGTTTACTTTTGTGTTGTTATAAGTGACAGGTTTATAAATTAAATGTTTATTATTATTAATTTTTGATAGGGATGAGTGGAAAGTGTGGTGAGAATTATGTTTAGTTATTATTTTTTGTATTATATTAGGATCGAATTCATTGTTTAAAGCTATTGTTTTTATGGTGTTTAATTCTTTGTTATAATTAGTTTCTGACATGGGAATATTATTCAAACGGTGAAGATAATTATTGAGAGCGGCGAATTTATGTGAAGTATGATGAAATGTGTTATATATAAGGTATGATAATGTCTGCAAATGTTGGTTTTCTATAGATGCTATAATTAAAGGTATTGTCGACTGGATTGATAGTTATAGATAAGTCTAGAAAGTTTAAAATCTTTTCATATTCGACTTCCATGGTAAAGTTAATATTCGGATGTAAACTGTTGATATGATTTAAAAATTGAAGCAAAGTTTCTCTGCTGTTTTTCCGCACACAAAAGATATCGTCAACATATCTATACCAACACACCATAGCGGAATAAAAAGGTGAACTAACTCTTGTGATTTGATAGTCTATTGAGTCCATGAATAAATTAGCAAGGAAGGGTGAGATGGGATTATCCATGGATAAGCCATCATCTTGTGTGTAAAAAGTAGAATTAAATGTGAAAAAATTTTGTTCTAAAAAAGTATTTAACAAATCTTACAAACTATTGATATGTTTTTCATCCAGATTAATGGCAGTAAATTTATTCTTTAAAATATCCAATGTTTCTGCTATAGGGACATTAGAATATAAATTAGAGACGTCAAAAGACACCATAGTACAGTTAGCATTCAATTTCAATTTTGAGAGGTTATTAGTTAACTCTTTTGAGTTTTTTATGGAAGATGTTGATTTATAATCTATTAATTAATCTTAGTTTCTCGAGTGGATTATGCTTTATTCATAGGGAAGTTAAATTGCATCGCTAAGAGATATAGAAAAGATTTTTCTATTATTTTCTGTAACTATAGATAAACTAGTATTTGCAAAAATCATTATATCATTGTAATTGAAAATACCGATTTTTAGTAAATCACCGTGAGAAGTGTTGCAAGTTCTGTTTACTCTCCATACATAATTCAAAGAGACATTTTATTTGCCTCCTGTTACTCGTATTTTAACAGCTGAGCGAGCCCCTTTTGATTTTCAACCTAAGAGTTTCTCAAATAGAAATACGTTAAGACATTTTCATATGTATTATGGAAATGCGTTTGAAATTCAGAATAAATGAAGAAAAAATGCTTCTAGCATCCGCTATGGAATCTCTGTGCAAATTCTAAATATAAATTTGTTACCTTATCAAAAGATTTTCAAGTTTTATATTAAAGGAGATATATAATGGAAGTAACAATTTTTAAAACCTGGGTGTAACCCTCCACAAAGTTTTCGCGTATAGAAAACTTTTTTAATTTTAATACTGTCACTACACTTTCGTTGTTCGTCTTTTAGGAGTTTAAATCTGGAATTGACAGACTCTAAAACAACAATGGCAAATTACTTAAAATAAAATTAAAGTAAAACGAAGTTCCTCAGGTTTATAACACAAAATGATTAACTACGCACGTTGTACACTTCTACAATGAATAGTTCCTTACACAATAGGAATAAATTCGAGGAATTTGGATAATGAAAGGGTTACTCTTTGTATACACAAACTGTGTATCGGTTTCAAGTAAACATACTAAAACGAACGATCAATTTTCTTTATTCGTGCTGACATTCGTTTTACTTGATTATCCGTGAACCGAGAAAACAATTACGCATCCTGTAAAGCGGCAATTGAAATTCGAAATCCTTAGAAACATCCTTAATATCAAACTGAGGTTTTAGAACGAGTAGGCTCGAGGAAGATAATGAAAAGTAAGTGTTCGACTACAATGCTTGAACGTAATATCCCGTCAACTGCTCTCGTGTTTTATTAATCTCTTAGATGTCAACATGTTTTTACAACATAATGGGTAAGGATAGAAACAAATAAGACGGAATGAATTCTAGGGAATGTTTACTGAAATGAAGCAAGAGTAAAAACCCACACGATTTTTTACTTCATTAATTTCCGTAGTGTCGCTCTAAGTGGTGGCATAATGTTTTTTTAATTTAAAGATTTTTTGTTAAATTTATGTTATTTTTCACGTCGGTACAGTTTTTCACTGAAAATGGAAAATGGAACGAAATAATTTGTTTTTTGTCGCCCACCCTCAGGAAAGGTTTAATCTGTTAAAGGTTAAATCGTTATTTTTACAGATAATATTCGTAAATAAAGGTACATCTATTTTATTGTTGTTTACAATACATTGAATTCCCATTTAGGATCGAAGGCTTGCTTCACGAACAAACATACTCCATTATTTATTCAAGGAATATCAGCAGAAGTGGTTTCAATTGGTGTGAAAGTAATTTGTAGGTAATTATTCTTGTACGAATTAGTGCCCGTGAAAAATCACAGGCAGCCATGTACACATATATTTATTACCATGTACACATATATTTATTACCATGTACACATATATTTATTACCATGTACATATATACATTTTACCCTACATACACGTATACATCTTACGATTTCAACATATACAGTAATAGGGATATTTTCATATTTTTTGAATTTGAGATTTATTTAAATTGAAATGAATTTAATATTACTTTATACACAGAATAATCTTACACTTACATCATTTATTAATTTAATAATATTTCTAGTAATGTAATTTGCAATACATACGTAACGTTCTATTTTTAATTTAATAAAAAAAAAATCGAATCGCAGATACTTCCTGAGTATAATTGTGTTGTTGTTATGGGGTTGCTAAATAGAAAATAAAGGAAGGTGATAAGAAAATAATTTTACAAAAGCAAGATTTAGCGAGTTCCAAATTAAATTGCAGGATTTTGGTGTGATATTTCAATAAATGTAATTGAGCCGCAAATTTATGCATCTAATCGAATCGATATGACGCACAGTTACAACTCCTTTGGGTGTTTGTAATAGCCTCTTTAGCCCACTGAGTGCCAAGTGCATTTATTTAGGTAAAAACCTTATTTCGCATTTCTAGATTTTTTCTCGCAATATTGGTATCGTTGTACGCGGAATCACCTTGTGAATCAGGATATAAATTAAATATCGCATGTAAATGATGCATTTTTAATAGTGATGTGCGCTTACGCAAAAACTATACGTCACACAGTGGGACGGATTACCACTTTAAGTAGACAAAAATCTGAAAGTGGCGGATTATATAGAGAAATTACGTATTGAAAAATGGATTGACGAGTTTACCCTGTTCCCTTTAATAAATAAATATTGTGATTTTAAAGATATAATTACAAACATACTATTAAAACACAATCCATGAACAGATGGAACAAATTTTAAACTTGATTGGAGGTTCAAATAACAGAAAATTGGTCAATCCTCTAATGCGAGTGGGAGTGCTAGTGACAGAAGATTCTAAACTTCAGGTTGTAAGGAACTGACAGGATTTCTTTGTCGTTCCCGATAGTTGTTAATCAACGAGTTTGAAGTGACAAAAAGCATCGTTAATAAATCTTTGTTCGTGGCTATTCGCGAACACTTTTGTGCATGGTGTTCACGAAACCTGCAGAAATCTTTGCGTCTAGCTTCCAATGCCTCTTCTGATAATTGTCTTATTGGCACAGTATGATACTTTATAATATCAGCACTATTACAAGCAGTTTATGAACTGTCACAGGCAGTGGAAACCAAGAATACAAACTAAAGCACATATGTCTCGTTTATTTTGTGTAGCGTTCGTAAAGCTTCACGTTAATCTCATACCCGGATGACAACACTTGCAGTATAACATCAAACCTCTTTATTAATTGTTCTTCAACTCCAATAATTTGGGCACTAACATCAGCGTTCAGTTCAACTGGAGCTTGATACGTGAACGCATTTGTACCTTGAAATTTCTGTGTTTTTGTGAGGAAACATTTTAATAAGTGAACGTTGATATTTTGCAATCGAATGAAATTGATATTCTTTCTACAGGTAAGTACTATATCCTAAGAGCAAATATAATGAGAATATACAAAAGGGCGTATCTAAATAGTTATTTATACACCGAGGGAGTTAGACAGTGTATTATTCCCGAGAATTTAAATTATGCCCGAGACGAGCGTAGCGAGTCGAGGGCATTATAAATTCGAGGGAATAATACTGTCTAACTCCTGA
>JAWQRP010001712.1:0-17962 GCA_033557875.1 Quadriops clusia | reverse complement strand
TTAATTTAATAATATAAGGACTAAAAACCCAAGAATATATATTATATTTATAATTATAAGTCCAAGAATATACAAATATTAATTAATATGAATTTCCAATATGATTACAAATGAATAATGGTTATAATTAAGTGGACAAACAACGAAATTATGCCTGAAGGGCAATATTTGTTTCTAATATAATTATATAGCCTTGTTTAGTTTATCGATTAAACCTACAGTAATTGATTCCTTATATATTATAGCAAGGAGTGTTAAAGACCGTGCAAAATTTATGGAATCTTCATCATTATGCTACTAGGTAGATACACTTGCAATTGAAGCGATCATTAATAAGCAAGAAATGTTGCAATATTTGAATGCTAGAAAATAAGGTCGCCCAAATTGAGAAAATAACTAGTTTTCCTTCAGATTACGCAAGCAATGCCAAGAACTGCGGTGGAAATTTTCACCAGGGAATTGTGAATTTACATTGACAGATCATTCAGAGGAACTATTAAAATTTCCACGAATTTGAGCTCAAAAATTAATTGCAGTTTTAATCAATTTGCAAGTAATAATTAAAAAAAAGTTTATTAACATTTAATTGTTCCTGATTAAATTATTAAAGTAATTCACAAATAATTCCAGATTAATCCACACTTTTCGTTCACAATTTAAATTTTGTTTAATATCAAATTAGTTAAATGAAAATTTAATTTGCACTAAATTTATTCGCGCTTGGCTTTTAATTCATCCTACCTTCATATTGCACTATTTTAATGTAATAAATGTGTATCACAAGTAAATGTACTTCTTGCAATTCTTCACACACTGTGTATGTGATGATACTTTGAGGTGATCTGCCGTTACAAATCGTCCCCGGAGTATATATACTCGAAAATTCGCAATAGTGGGTGTACATCCATTTTACTTTCATCCTGAAACCTTGCTACAGTACCATCACTCTAACGATGTTTTCCCCCAAAAAGTACCCTACCTTCTGCGGAACCGTCTCCTTTCTGCTTGGGTGAGATGCGTGCCGCAACAGAGATGGAAGCAAGATGTGCGAGTCTTCGTTTTAATATAGGTCGTTTCATCTTCAGTCGCGCCTGCCTTTAGCGGATCAGCGAAGAAAAGAAAATTTTATCTCCTTGACAAGCATGTTTTCCATTATGCTCTCACATTTAATCACTTTAGCACATTCTTTTAGGCATCCTGCAGACCTGCACTGATTGCACTGATTTAACTTAATCCTTTTCAGTGAGTTGGGCAACTCAGCTTGTAAAATTGCTGAAGAACCGCAATTACACGACTTCGTACAATAATTTTAATTGCGGAGCCACGTTGCGTTATAATTTGACTTAATACTAGTGTTTGCACTTAATTATGATCCACTTTTGTGAGTTATTATGTCTGTTAATCACAACTAATTGTGAACTGTGAAAGAAGGACTACCCGCATGGAATGCGACTAAAAGGTTGTGTACATTCTTAACACTAACATAAGAGAGATGTAGACAAATGAGTTCACCTGAAGCAAGAATAATATCTACATCAGACAATTTGTACCTATTGCAATAATAGCTATAAATGTTCATATTGTGAATGCGGTAAGTAAGATATACACAGACTTAATCCAAGAAGATAATTGCTTTTAAATGCACATTTTATTTAAATGAAGCTAAAGATATGTGGGTTTAACACCACGCCGCATAATGCAGGATTAAATTTGTCAGTAATTATACATTTTATTGTTGTATAAGTACGTGGAGAAAATGAAGATGTAAAGCGACGTACAATTAAAAACACATTTATATGTATGTAACTACTACGAGTAAAACATGACCATTTTAGCATTAAAGGCACCTGCTTAGAACACAATACAAAAATAATTATCTTGTCATGTACATACAAAATTCTTGTGGAGATGTTACATGGCATTATAAAATTTAATAATGATAACCTAATTACTCATGCAGTAAGAATTGCGTTACAAATACGTTCATCATCCACGTCTATTGGATTTTTTATTTCAACCTATTGTCTAGGTACAGGAACATTTTCCAACTCTTAGGTAAATTTATTATTCTTGCAAGTGTATCTGCACCATATGAATACATTTCATGCAACAGTAATGCACATTTGTTTTTATGGTTATTTCATAAGCAAAGCAGAAGAAGTTCCTCTGTGGGTTTTGCAAATTGAAACACTGGTATGCATTTAAGTATCAAGAGATAAAAGTACAATCGTTCCTGCCAACGCAACGTTTCCTACGCAGACGGGTTAATCTTAGACAAGCGATGGTCTTCTTTAATTATTTTCGCGTAAACATTGCGATATCTTCAAATGAACAATTATGCATTCCTCGTTGAGCAATTGCGGGAGACTAATTTGCATGCGAAAACAAATGTTTGTAAGTACTCAGACCTATAGACGCATGTATTTATGGTCTTTTACCTCTATTGTGATGTATTTGGTTACCTGTTACGCAAAGGAAGACTCTTTTTCGCCGTTGTAACAATCCAATAAATTAGTTTACTTAAGCTGTACTTATAAAGTTCCAAGTACAAATTTACATAATATAACTTATTACGCTATGAACCATATTCACTGAGGTCAATATTATTGTGGGTGAGCTTATAGCTTAATAATTCGTCCTTAACATAATTTAACCACAATTAACATTTTGACTGGAAGGAATTAAGGAATTTGTTTTCTAATTTACAATAATTCTAATAATCATGTTGAGGTAATGAGTTTTGAATAACTAAACAGGAACTTCAGAATTAGTCACACTAAATTTACATACAAATAATATTTACTTGATACCGTAAATTATACAAATATTGGTGAGCCACGGCATTTGCTTTGGATTAATTATATATAGTTCCATATTCTCCTTACAAAGGATAGTTTCGCTTTGATCCGATCATATTCCCTAATTAGGGAAATGAAATTATTCAACGACACTTGTTAACATTAACTTATAAACACAAATTCTTGAGTACAAGTTCGATTAGTGTGTCAAGATTTCCTAAGATGTTACAGCATTCTTACTGCCATTAAAACAGAACTTGCACTTTCAGCGAATGTCAATTCTTCCTCGTGATACTCGTTTATAGTTCTTTTATCGCAACCTGAGATGTTACATTTTTATGACTCGCTCAATAATAAAGCCCAAATTATTAAGTATCTTATACCAAAATCGTCTATTTAATGCCGGTGTTCATTACGTACATTAGCGGTTTATATAATCTGGAACGCTAAAGAAGATTAACGATTATATTTCTGGTTTGTACGTATATTGAGCTTAACTGCATTTAGGTAATTTAATTTTAAATCCCAAATAATTAATGGTACTTCAAAATAAAAGCATCATCTCGATCTTACAGTATTTTTTCCTCGTTATTTTACTATTAGGAAACTAACAATTTTAATTATTATTAGGTAATTGTGGTAGTGGAATTTATAAACAGTTTAGTAACTGAATAAAATAAGCACTATAAAATCACTAAATACTAAACTATTAAAATTTAATTGCACGTGGAGAATGACAGTAGAGGAGCCGACAAATAAGTTAATTAATCCTGTCACGTTTTTTGATGCAGTAATTTTTAATAATACCGCACTGTTTTAATAATAAGGATATTAGTCGTTTTTCGCCTCATACAACAATTAGGTTTAGCCAATTTGCCTTGCTAACCGGATGATTGGTTAATTACTTGAGAAAAAAACAATACTGCGAAACGAGAAGCTCTGTGTAAGATCCCATTGTTACATACAAATTTAATATAACTTCACAGTTATATTTCTTTAAATTTATCGCGTGCTGAGCACTATATTTTGGTATTCATGTTTGTAAGCTTTAATTATTGGGTACAAATGAGAGCAAATTTGTTGAACCGGTGAAAGGTGTTATTATCTTCCTATGATTACATCTTCAAATATTTGCTCAACTCTTGGGTGTAGTGCATTGTGGCTAAGGAATTCTTTTTTAATACCCCCAAGTAACTATCTCCTAGTTGAAGAAATATGAACTGAATTTAATAATTGCTAGTAATGTGAAATCTTAGCGCCGATAAGACAGCATGCACGAAAAAGATTGTTTAATTGTTTAGTCGGATCGAGTTTGCTCTAAGTATAAAGTTATTTTAGTATGAATTATTTATTTTTTAGATTTACCATATAATGAGAAATATAATCCTTTTAAGTAAAATATATAACAATTTATTAACACTACTAGCAAGTAGTGGATATTTCAATAGATAATATAAATATAATGGTGCGCCAAATATGGAACTTTTATTTAAAATTATATAAACCACACATCAACACAACTTTATAATAATAAAGAGTGAATCTGCGCAACTAATTCTAATAAATGTATTGTAAAAGCTTCCGTGTTGATGGAACAAACGTGTTATTATCAATACATCATCTTTTATAATTGATAGTGAGGATGAATTGATGGCGTTAAATGCATGACAGCGATCATGACTGATTTCGCTTTGTACCGGTTATTTTGTTATAATATTATGAATTATAATTATACTTTCAATCGCCAGAACATTTTATATAACATAACGCTATTTTTTACAAAGCTTAATTTAAGTATTTGCTAACATAGAGGCACGCATATAAAGCAATGGCTTGATGTTATTGTATATCAAAGTAAATTGAGAAAATATGAAATAGGCAAGCGGCATGCATATCTATCTTATAAAAGTTGAGAAAACTAGGACACTTAAAGATAATAAAAATAATTCTGGATATTAAATGTTATAGTTGGTTCTGTCATCTCAATTTTGCACAGACGTACCTGCAAAAAGAAGTAATTTCTGTACTACTGGTTACTTATATTTATTTAATTGCCTATACAATTATAATTTACAATGCAGCATGTAGTAAATGGCGCAATTCGACGTCTATGTAATCACTGTTTTGCAGCATAAGCAATTATTATATTCACAAATACTGAATAATTTAAGCATAAAGAACACTTTTCGCGTCTGTTATACATGCCGCTAATTAAGTTCGTTGTAAAATTGGCGATTCCCATTTCTTTTTATTGTCGTTAAATTTATGAAAGCGTGCGTTTTTTACATTTAGGGAACGTACGAATGAAATTTCTAAAATTGCACATGTAATTACAATATTTAAAAAATGAAAACAATTTGCAACGCATTCGTGTTATATAATTGATTTACGTCAATTTACTTTAATTCCTTATTTTAAGGTAATAATTACCCACATAAATACCTACCAGCAGGAACGGTAGCGAGAACATCATCATTAATGTGGCCTTTTCTGCCGTTAACCTGTTTAATATTTTCATCAGAAAATTGTGTATATGAATGTGGTACATCTGATGGTCAATTAATGTAACAGCCGAATAGCAAGGTGAATATTTCCGCGTAAAATTAAATTATAATAATCTATGCACCCATCATGGTGCGCAAGGACAATAGATTAGTAATTAGATTACTGACAATAGTGAATGTAATGTAAAGTGCCCGGAATTCCGTGAAAACGGTTTTGGTTTGACTCATATATCTATATTATGTTATTTCATTATTACATTGTTTGTTTATGTGACCATACTTACTTATAATTTAATAAAATAATTTTAATTTCTGTCCTATTATTTTTATCGTTTAAATACAAGGTAGCGTAAATTTCAATTACAAGTCCAATAAAGATAAGTTATAATTTATTTTTACTAGCAAGGTTACATTTTCAAACATCTAATTTTGTTTTTAAATTAAGTATTTATTTTTCTGACATAAATTGCTACTCCTAAAGTACCCCAAGTTAGATTACACTAATTACAATGCATATTGTATAATTACAATTAAATCTATTTGATACGACACGAAACTTCCTCATTTCTACAGTATTAAAATTGGTTTACTATCAAATAAAGTATTTTCGATTAAAACATTGACAACATATAATAAATACTTATTTATTAATATCTGCCATTAAGCCATGGAGCAAATGCATATTTTATTTTACATAATCACCTGTTGCACCTTCCGTGACAGTCATTAACTACTTCAGCCAAAGGTTGTAATTTTAGCGCCAACTATTCTATGACATATCGCAGTTATTGTTTGCTAAAGAGTTGTTGCACGTTGTCTTCTAATATAAACTTGTATGGTATTATGCATGCATATAAATAATTCATTACCTGTAAACAGGCCTTAAGTAATAAAATATAATTTTTTTATTATTTCTACGAGGTACAATTTCAAAACAACCGTTTACCTAAACGCCCAAATGCAATATGAAACTGCTCATCGCGATTAAATAAAAATTCTTTGATGAGGAGAGTCTTTAACTGCGAAGCTTTTCAGTGATTGAAGTCAGGATAAGTTCACGTAGAACGCAAATCTTAATAGGATGGCCGCATTTTTAAGCATTTGTCAGCTTAAAAGGCAGCAAGGATCACGATCCAGTGAGTTGTAAACCACCCACACCAAGGACGAACTGCAATGCAGACAAGACAATGATTTATTATCTTGAGACATTTATATAATTTTTTATGAATAAGACGACAATAAAATATTTTCAAATTAAATTCCTACCTACCATTATAGTCGCTATTATGTCGATGCACTTGATTGAATTTATTATTTACTTGAAGCCAAACCTTCGAAGCTCTTCCAGCGGGAGTCCAATTTCGAAAACATTGCCTTTATAACTTACAACAGCAAAGTTGTATTTTCCGATATTTCAAGTAACGTATTTCCAATAACAAATAATGTAGATGAAGAGGAGCATTCCAGCAACAATGTCACCATTGTTTAAGGTGCACCTTTAATTAAGATTCGTGATTATATAAATTCTTTCGAAGAGACCTTTGAGAGTCGTTACTCTGTCAGGATGCACGTATCTGTTTTTATAACTGATGACGATTTACAATAATGGATTATACATATACACCCAGTTCAGGAAAATTTACTTACTTGGAATTATATTGTAATAACTCTTATCATTGTGAATTCACGTACTTGCAAGTAACATAGAGTGAAAATACAAGCAATTGCGGTAAAAGTTAGCAATGTGTCGTATTTGGGAAGAAAAATAAAATACGTACGTAAACATAATTGTAAATAGTTTTGCAGCAGAGCTTTAGCTTTATTAATAATTAAAATTTCTACAAAAGCACCACAAGCAGATAATTATAATTTTATAGCCAGTAATATAAGTAATGAGCTACATAAGTACTAATCGGTATATCCTTAGCAACATTGCACCAATAGATAGTATTAACATTGAGCAATTGATGAGTTCGACTTAAACTTGTCATAAAATAAGATTCTGCACTGTAACTATTCTCCTTCGTACGTTTCATCATATGCGCTACGAGTTATTTTAAGGCCTTATTTAAAGGTATCTGACACTATTCATTTGCGTTAAAAGCGTTTCGCTAAACAAACCCAGAAGCTATTAATTATATTACTATTGCTTTCAAACTTGGAGTGACATTGCATGGCTTAGGAATTTATCGCTTATTGAAGCGAATCAATTTAGTACGTTTGCAAATATTAATTTAGCAAATATTTATAATATATAATATCATTCTTGGTTTTATTATTTCCCATTGCATAGGTGTTGTAATAATAATTGTAAAGCATTGGAATAAAAAAAAATCATGGAGACTTCGATAATCGCGCAAGATGCAAACCTTCGATATCTAATTATATTTAAAATAGGACTGCTTAAGAAATGTTCCGTTAGTGATGCAATGTTATATATTATATCTTATGCTGTCAAACTCAAATTGTTATGGATTAGAATTTAATTGTTTATGATATTTTTGTACTTAATAGTTTTCATAACTAAAAACATGTCAAATTACAAGTCGATTGAGAGAGCTATGTGGAACTGGATAATTAATTTGCTAAACCTATCTTACCAACACTTAAGGAGCACATGGTGACGGTTGGGGTTTATAAATTTTGAAGAAAGTTACCATAAGATTATCGGCTATGCCGACGACGTAGCAACCATTGTATTAGGGAAAATGATAAGGTTGTACCCAAAAGGATATTGGACACTAAAACGATTGTGGAAAAATGGTGTACTCAGGAAGGTCTTTATGGTCCATTTAGATTTCCCACAGTAAAACTGGTGCTACTACTTATGCTATCATGTACACTCGGTGTATCTGGATCATCTTAAGCACTGTTCATTGTTATTTTGATTGAATTTACATTTTTTCTTATACATCTGTAATAACTTGATATATCATATGCATATGCCTATACTGGCATTTTGGTATCATTAATCCCTTTTCTCTAATAATTTTTAACTTATCTCTCCCTTTACTTAGGGTGTATGTTCAACAGTTTACATCTTTATCCAACAGCTAGATAATATAATAACTTCATACTTGTTTAGTATCTTCTTCCTCCGAAACAGTTTTAACGATAATAATACCCAAGAAGGCGAAAAAAGAGGTCGTTTGCAATAGATTCTTGGTGTCGACTTGACAATTTTTAAAATTATTGTATCGGATAATACTTGCAAAATTAATTTCGAAAGGAAATGAATCCGCACGCTGTTATGCAAATGTAGTACCTAATGCTTAAGTATTCCATTGCCTTGTGCGCCTCCGCCAATTGTGCCATTATAAACCTTGTACAAAACCATATTGACTAATATCCATAGAAGATACTTTGTGATTTAGTGACCAATTAGTAATTATTGATAACCTAGAATTTAATCTAGAAGAGAATTTCGATTTCTCCCCGCTTTCGTCGATGTCACTATTTTGATCATTTGTGCTACTGCATTAACAATACATGTACACTGAGAGAAATATACTGTTATTTTAACCAGAATTACGAACCTATTATTCGTATTATTCGAATTCCACTTCATTAGATTGTTAATATTACCTATTACCTCTTGGACCGTTAGAACTAAAAATTGAGGAAATTTTACTTTCAAGCCTTTTCGTGCAATTAAATTAAAATGGGGAATTGTATAAGTCGTAAATTACTTATTTTTGTGACATAATAATAACTTATTGTTAGTATTTACTTCATGAGATTATCTTAAACTTGAACTAAAGTATACCTGATAAATGGCTATAAGGTTTAAAGGATATGAGGTTTATTTGTAAGTGATATTTAACCAAATGTTGACATGTTTTTTTCACTTATAAGTTTCATGATTATTAAGGCATACTTTTGATGTTAATTTTTGGTAATATATACCTTGTAATTATTACTTGATAACCATTTTTTATATAAAGCTAACAATCAAGTTGTATTTTTCTTAAATTTAACTTATTTAAGTTATTTTTCCTTAACCACAGGTATAATTGACTAATGATGTTGCTTAGGACGATTGCTAATATTTCTGAAGTATCACCTACATTTCTAATGTACTAATTGAAGTAGAGGAAATAAATGCTACCTTTAATTTATCGTAGTTCAATAAACAAATAATATACATTCGTTTGATGTTTTCAAATCATAATTACGGGGCGGTAATTAAAACATAATCATACTATTACCACGGCTCAATTAAACAATGTTAATGGCTATTAATTATGTCATTTCCGATGTCGAAAGCGTTCATTGCCTTAATGCAAGTTAATTCAATCGTTAACCTTTACAGGTATATTATCTTGGACAACTTCTGCCGGTACCTACGCATTTCCAATCGACCAGACTTCATTCTTGCGCCAGTTTTGCTGTCAAATTGCACCGATTAGTTTACAAGTGTTTAGAATTGGCCATTTATTATTGTTGTTAGGATAAAAATCGTTCTGCGTCATCACGAAGATAATTGTGAAATTCCGTTCACATCCCACCTCGTTGAAGAGAGTACGAAGAATTGTATCGCAGTTCAAGGCCTGGTATGTGCATTATGCAATGCAGAGCAACAGATCTGGTGAAGCTAGACATCTTAAATTTATTGTTTTTTATGCCTTATTGAATTGAGATATTACCATTGGAGTTGCGACGGCCCGGCGAGTTATTTTTAACAGAATTATTAAAATACATATGTTTAGAAACATCTTAATTATTATATTATTATTATAGGTATATCCATTAATAATTACATCAATACTTTACTTTAGAAATAAATAATTAAATTGATTCTATTGTCATCCACAGCAAATTTATTACGTGAAATAAATTTCATCATAATTATACCTTTACCCATATAATATTTTTCGAAATTTTGCACTATATATACATCTTTAAATTTACACTCTCGCTGCACGTTAAAGATCGTATCTAAAGCTCTCGTAATTATTGATGAATTAATAACAGATTTCATCAAACTATTGCTCATCTCGGCTTGTTATAAATGAAGCGCATCAATAATCAGCTAAATATAGACGCGGTTTTAACTGATTTATCTGTTTCAGCATTTTACGCGATATTATACGCTAAATGTACTAATCCTTATGAGTACGTGCACACTTAATTAAAATATTTTCTTTAATTTCCGCATTTGGTCTCTATAAGGTATGTGTAATAATATTAATTGGTCAAAGGTCGACAATAAAATTCATTAATAATCCGTCGGTGTACGCTCTTAAAGTTATATGCTCTTCGTTCTATTCTGAAATATGTTGACATAGTTACGATGGACATAAACTCTTAATAGAAGACGTAAATGTTTGTCTAGATACCTGGTTATGTCTTGGAAAATTATTCTAATAAGAGGTTTGCCATAAAAATGTATAGAAAATGAATTTGTTATGGCTTCACATTATTTTTTCTTTAAACCTTCTTTGTACCTTGAATACAGAATAATAATCGATGTCATTCCTCACTGAAGTTCATGAGTTTAGAGTAAATACGTAAATGATGCGAATATTGCGCAAACTGTATCAATAGATGATATTAAATGCAAACTATTAGAACAAGGTCGATCATGAGCATTGCAGATGACTGATTCAGATGATCTAACGACGAAATAATAGCACGCTGATGGTAATGTAGATCACCGTGAATGACTAATGTATGGTTCATTTTCCCATTTTTATTGCAGAGAAAGATCTTTAACAGAAGATCCTGCTACAGCTGGAGGTTAAGTTCAGAGCTAAATTGCAGAGAAGATTTTGTAAATGTCGCATTGTGAGCAATTAATTTAATAGTATTCTTTGTAGTCTTCATAGAATTCCAAGATTTTTCAATGTCCCTTATAAATTGACTTTTGATAATGGAAAAGACTATATTTGTTTTAGCACGGCGTAAAATCTAAAGAATGATCTGTAAACATATAATGTATATGGCCCAACCTTAATATTGTTGAATTCCTTAGTGGAAGCAGTAATGAATTTCCTTCTTTTATAGAATGCATGTATGGATCGAATATGTAATTGGTTTTAATTATACATTTATGTACATCTTATATTATTAAGAATCTTATAATGTACTGGCTTTTAAGAACAAAAAGCACATTATGACATTAAGTTGCGCTTTAGATATACAGATATACAAGCAATTGCATATGTAGTTAGAAGTTCTAATACGATCCCATTAATAAATTATGTATTTCGAGAACATAAATTCAAGTAGTCAACCAATTACAAGAATTAATTTAATGCATTTGATATGTTGACAATGCAAACATTAACCATTGGATAATATGTAAATTTTCCCAAGACGATCGGTGTGAGAATTTTCTCTTTGCAGCGCCTGGCCGCTATCTTGCACAATGTTTAATAAATGGTATCAAAGCATGTGCAGTCCGTAACATCATGTTTACCTGCAACAACACACGTTAATCCTGCAATTAGACAACAATATGATTCTCACACGTTATGATTAAATTATTTTAATTTGAGCGAGCAACGCTAGCAATAACCAATCGATTGAATTGGGTAATGTGAGGAAACCTTATAATTTATATGTATCGTTCGGGCATTAATTTTATTACAGAATATTGCACCTTGAACCATTTTATTCAATGCTGAACAACGTGAATTTAAATCCCATTTTAGTCCAAAAGAGCGATTCCTAGAAAACTTGTATGTATATGGAGTAACCTCGTCATATTTCAGCAACTCGAAATAAGGTAATTATTTGTTTCCTTTTGAAATAATGTGTTTGTTACCTTTGTAATAATATTCTACCTTAGTAGTAAATTGTTACCTTAGTGATAATTTGTTACCTTTATAATAATGCGATGCAGCAGTAACATATTATTGCCTTTTGTAACATATTGCCTTCTTTGTGCCACACTACCATCAGCTTGATCAGACGCGATTGTTCCGGCAAACCATCACACATTGTTGCTGAAATCCGCAATCGAGTTTTCCAGTTATTAGCAATTATTCATTACTGTAATCGAACTTACAAAAGACGCAGAGATGTTCTTGATGACGTACTTGAAATTAGATTTTACTTTCACTTGCAAATTCAGCCACAGATGTGTAACACGTAGTGCAACTTATATGTAACAAAGAGGTCACTGAAACTAACCTCTATGATGCAAATTGCACTTCACAAGTATCCACTTATTCCATACCCATCAATTTGCTGAAGAAGAAAGACGCTAAAATACTTTCGTTTATAATATTTCAATACTATTACGATTGGATGATTTTTGAACTTTGGCTTTGAGGTGCATCGTTAAGTACCATTGGCATCTTTCTTTCGTTTGTCTACAGAAAAATGAGATTTTGAAACAAGTAAACTCAACGAGTAAAAGTTGCATTTACGCACCAATTAAACGAATAATCGTAAAAAGAATTTACTTTTTCCAAACGACGTAAATTGTTTTGTGAAATATCTACATTATATAATTCTAATTAAATTCACGTTAACATACTTCTTAAAGTTTCTGTAAAATTGAAATCATTTATGGTTAGTGCAGTCCCTACTCCGTATAACGCAATTGTTAATATATCTTCATTATATAAATATTAAGTAAGGTATTAGCCGTGCTCTTATTGAAATAGTAATTTAGTGTAAATGCGACTTAAATCTATTTGCCGAGACTGTGCAGATTAAAAATACTCTTGAAAGTGAAGCTATCAATTAAAAAGGATTCGAATAAAGAAACGGATTAGAGTGCTTCTAATAGTGCGACATCCTTGGTTAGCAAACTAATGTATATAAACAATTCTTTTATCATTCAAAACATATACAGTTGATGTAGTTGTTTGCATTCGGACAGAGCAAATGCTATATTTGGCAGTGCAGTTGCCCTTTACCTACAGTTACGATTACGATTAGGAGGTTTCGTCTTAAGAAATAGCTCTTTAATCTAAGGACCAATAAAGCACTCTTTGAGTCGGAAATACTACACACATTTTTTCTTTTATTTGCTACCTATATTCTTACACATAATTTGAATAGAAAATGGAAAAGATAGATTTATATGATTGCTCATCATTTGGTTGATATTATTGAATAAATGCGGATATACATTACCCTTGAGTTGGATATTATATATAGGATATGATTCCGGACCATAATCAGAAGGTAATTGTAGTTATATGTAAATAATACAAAGAGATGAACCAAAAAATTGGTTCTTAAAAAGAAAAGAACGTAATTAATGAGCCATTTTGTTCCTATATTATAATCATTCTTATTACAATAATAGCAGTTATATAAGTAAAATAAGACACATCGCCAATGTTCAAAGTTAACAAGTTACCGATATATAATGGCACGATGATGGTAGCGATTACAATATTTAAAGATGGAACAATGTCTTTTGCCGTTAATACAGGTATTATGTAGCATAAGATCATGTATAGATAATTACGTTGGAGAATCCTTTCAGTAACCCAGTTGACCATTCTTTCCTGTAATTTTAGTAATAAATAGGTTTTATGACTCGCAAAATTAATAAGGTTGCACACAGTAATAATTAGAGCGCTATTTAGCGATATAATCCATAATATACTGATTTACCTATTACAGTTTTTTACGTTCATTTACATAAGAAAACTAATACTATCTGCTCTTAATGTTTGTAATTTAACGCACTTTTCTAGCTGGTAGCTGTCAGCGTGGCCTGTTTATTTCGAGCTTCTTCATTTGATAGCTATATTATGCGCCTTCGTGTCGTAATTTATTGCGAATTTATTATTAGCTTATTATTAATATGTACCTACCTAAATATAATTATTTGAAGGCAATCACGACTAAATGAAATAATATTGAAAGAAGTTAATTATAGCTTAACTGATGAATTAGGCGCAATATAACGGCTAAACTAAATCTTTTTCATATGAAACGACTAATTGAACAGACAGGAACAGTTTTCCTTTGAGGCAGCGTAAAATTGATTTTGAGACCTGTTACATAAAGACGTTTAAATGACAAATTTTATGAGAAGAAACGGGTTTCAATTCAGCGAGATATTACACTTTGACACGCAGCGCAAGTATGTACTACACCTTTTCTAAATGGCAGGGTTACATAAAATCGATATGCGATTTGCTATTTAAAATTTTAATGAGAGTGAAGCTTGGGTTTTAAGTGTATATCTGAATAAACCATCGAACAATTTTGCCCATAAACTTCGAGTTTTGGTTTAATGTGTTGTCCGTTTATTTATAATTGGAATCGGTATATTAAATCCGGGATCATAAACTCAGTTACAAGAGAAGTACTATAATTCTTCAATAAGGATTACAACAAAATCATTTATTCGTTTATTGAATTATTTCGCTTTGTAAAACGTGATGCATTCGTTCTACAGAAAAGAATTGAGAATCGTATCCTGCTTATTTTACTTCAACTATCGCTAAAAGTATTTATAAGACCGCACAACTGATAAACCTTTCGGTCTGTGCTAATTTGTGTTTACACTATTCTCTTACGTTTCATAACCGCAAACATTTCGGAACCTGTCCCTTATTTTGTTAATGATTTTTCAGTTCCATATTTGGAAATGCACGTTCCATCAATTGGCATCTTCATACTACTTGAGATAATACATAATGAGAGCCATTGGAAATACGGTTTTGTTAGCTGTTGTAATTAGGATTAATTAATTATAACGTACACACCACTTCTTGCATTTAAACGCGAAACACTTAGATTTTAGTGGCTCATGGATGGTAATTTTTAAGAGTCAGATCTCTGAGGTGGAGTTTTCAAAGTGACGGTATAGATGCAATGATTTTTAAAGAAACATTGTTCATATGATACAATTTTCTCTCAAAAAGAAATTATTTGTACGAATGGTGTTGAATAAAAAATTATTACTTACTAATAGTTAACCTTTTTTCCAGTTCAATTGCCTATTAAACTAGTATATTCAGGTTAAAGCTATGTTTAACAAGAAAAGAAGACGCAACACCCAGTAACACGAATTGTTCAAGTTTATCTTTCTTCTGGTTATAAATTAAGGCTCATTTCTCACTACGAGGTAGTTACTGCATATACTCATGTTTCTTAATGAGCAGTATTATATAATATGTAAATTCTGCGCCATTTAAATTAAAATATTCAGGTTTCCTGACGTAGTGTAATATAGGTACCTATAAGTCGAATTGTTTAAACCCTCTTCTTTCTTTTATCTGGAGCCGAAATTATGAAATCTTCGAAGTTTTGTGCAACCCAATTCTATTAAAATCAATAATAATTTTCGTTCGGTCTGAAGACTGTTGCGTCTAAAGGTGCATAAGGTCAAAAATATCTCTTTTATTTAGAAGCGTACAATTAAGTGCCAAATCGAAGTCAAGGCGCTTAAGCAGATTATTAGCAAATTTACTGAACCTGTAATTGTTACACGCCAAGTCGTGCACCAGTTGGGTAATTGTAACTTCTGCGTGCTTGTCAAAGCTACCGATACGACATCACATTCAGGATAATTGTTTATTACGATTTTCAATTTCCTGTCGTCATTACGACAATTTTTTCATGGTAGTGCTTGGTCCATTACCTTTGTGAATATCAGCGTGGTTAATGAACTCCGAAGAAGTACAAGACTCCGATCTTTAGCCTCAAATCAAGTTCTACGCATCCATTTGCACAAAAGTTGTACAATTGTACAAAATGTGTGATTGTAATCTATTAAGAATTAGTCAAAGTCACACTTTTTCGTGGCATAAACCAGACGAAACAAATAGCCATATAATTATCCTGATCTGCTCTTGTAATTATAACCTTATTTTGTTCGGGCTTTACGATTCCGCGGCCTTACGTCTTGCCTCAGTCAAAAGGAATCCTTGGAGTTCTGCAGTTGGAAAATTGTATGACATTAATTAATACAATCCATCAGTGCAAGTTACTTAACATGTTTAATGAGTTTTAACGCATCATTAATGCACGAAGGTCTGGATGAATTGGTTCTAAATCAGATTACACTATATAATTAGATTAAAAACAGCGTCAGTCCGCTGTCGTACGGATTACCAGGACCATGAAAAAAAGTAATTGTACAAACGGTTGCTCAAGGCTTATAATAGGAGTTATAATGGTACAGTTTATTGGTTAGTAACTCCGATTTATGAAGATTAGCAAATGTTTTCCAAGGGAACCTTATGTTCACGAAGGATCGTAAAAAATAAATAAAAATACCTACAACTTTTTGCTGAAACTTCTCACTTGGATGACTTATGTCATTTGGACAGTTCTTAGGTCCTTAAATGTTTAAACTATTGATAATTTGGCTTCCTTTTATTAAAATAATCACCGCCATAATATGTTACAGCTGCAGCACCACCACGGATTTTGAGAATTGCAGCCGATCATTCGATGAAGATCTTGCCAAAAAAAATGATTTTCTATGGGATTGTCCAGAAGCAGACGCTTGTGGTGCTTTTGAGTTCGAGAGGACTGCAGAATTCGAGTATAGGGTTGTTTATGTTCGTCGTTGTATATTGAAAGCGAATTTTGTAAACCTTTGTCAATCCTTCAAAGACTCGTATGGCCGCACCGATTGTAAATTGTGTGAAACGGATTATTGCAACGGTGATTGGGATGAAATGGAAGCAACACTACAAGCATTTTCTTCGTCAAGACGTGTTCTCGTTGCGTTTGGAGGTGCCTTGACGTTTGATATTTCATTTTTGAATATTATTAGAACTTTCAAATTTTAACTCTAGTTTAATCAGTTGTTGTAGTATTTATTAAATATTGTTTATAGAAATATTATGTTAGTCTAAAGTTTGAATGTATATTTTCTTCTTTATACTTAGCCTATTATTCTCTTCTTTTTAGAGATAAATTCTTATATTGTTTCATTACAATGGTTTCAGAAAACACAATTATTGTCTTCATAACTCTAAACATTATTGAGATCTCTGAACATATTAATAAACTTTTTTTTGTCAATATATGTTGAAATAAATTAAATGCTGAAAACTGAAGCGAAACAACATCTTTGCGTTTCTTAACATCAGTTTTATTGTAATAAATTATGTGGAGTTTTCACCAACAGTTTGTGGCATCCTCAGCACTAAAAATAAAGCATTTGAATAAAAACCTGAATTTCTTATAATTGTCCCGAGTACGACATTTAAAATTGATTTTTGTCATTCTAGACCTTCCTCGTTATTTAATTTTTAATTTGTAATAATCTGTAAAGAAGATAACTAAGTATATATTGAAGCAAATCAAATTTTTTGCTCCAAATTCGCGAACCGCCAGGTATCGACCCAGATTAGGCAACCGGTGAAACTCGACCGCTTATGCAGTATAGGTAACCAAGTATGACTAGGCCTAATGGTGTAGTGCCCAGTGCCAAGTGGCGAGTGACGCGGGCGGCTGGGAGCGCTTCGAACTGTCGCCAACAGAGGGCGCCAGACACTACCGCTTCGTCGTCGCGCTGCTACGGAAGGATATATAAACTGGATCCCGGACCCAAAATGATCGACAACCACGACCTTCCCAGGAAAAGGCTCCACCCTCATTAGGTACGGTATAATGGGGAATTGTCATGCAAGAGATAGGTGAAATATAACAAGTACAAATTAAAGACAACTGTTATCAAGGACCCTTTGCAAAATATTAACCCTTAAATTGCATTTGTTTATTTAT
>JAWQRP010001711.1:0-17966 GCA_033557875.1 Quadriops clusia | reverse complement strand
TATTCTTCTCATTCAAACAATGTCTTGGCCTCTCTTTCCACTTCTTTCATGTATACTACACTCTTGCCCCTTTGAAAAAACCGTGCACTCAAAGTGTCGTTCGAAGAACGACGGGTCTGCTAGTATTGTTATATTTAGCTAAATGCTAAATATAACAATATACCTACACTAACATTAAATTTACATTTTAAAAACTTCTAATTCATTAAGTTAGTTTGATTAAATTCGAAATCTACCTAATCAAATAAGGAGAAATATTTCTTAAAGGATTTCCTTTATTTCTTAGTCTCTAGGGCCTAGAGGTATTCTACCTCCTGGAGGTATTTTACTTCCAGGGGCAACATTACCACCATGTGTAACGTTTCTCCCTGGCGCACAGTGGAATGACAAGCAAAATTATTAGACATTTACTAATTTCTCGATTATTTTTATTTTTTATTTTGTTGTTATATTATGTATGAAATTGATTCAAATTTGATAGACATCTTGCCGTCTTGGTTTTGAATAAATGTAGTTTATTGCAAGTAGCTTTTTACTTCAGTACTACTTCAGTACTTGGTGCTGACACGAGACTTTGTATTTTTTTTTGTACAAATTTTTTGTAAAAGCAATGAATCAAACACTGAGTTGTGGACAAAGATTCCATAGTAAATAAAAATAAAATAACTGTATTACAAAGCTTGGTACTATGTTCTACGGGGCATACGTATAGTATTACTTAGAGTATTTTTTTTTATATTGATGAGAGGTAGCTTGAACTTCATATTTTACTTTCAATTTTATTATTCATTTGTTTTACTGTAAAATTTTGAAACTTTCCGCCTAATTAATGTCCGTAAATAATTTTTTTTTATAATACAGTAAAGTGTCGATTATCCGAACTAATTGGGACCAAGGGTAGTTCGGATAATCGATTTGTTCGGATAATCGATTTTACAGAAAGGTAAGAAAAACAAGTAGGTATATAATGTGTTAATGTTTATATACGTTATATTTTGATCTAAAAGCTTTTTAAAAAGTAATCATTCAATTTCATTTGAACGTTGTTTTTTTTTCTTCACAGCCAATTTAAATAACAACACAGGAATGATGCGTCACTTATATCAATTTGATACTTTATGCCCGTCGGCGTCGTATGGTTAACAAATACTGTGTTTTTATGCCACACTCATTTACACATAGTCTCCGGACGAAAAATAAACAATTTAAACCAAAAATGTTTGCATTGACGAACAGCTAATAGATGGTTAAATTAAATCACAATAGTTGAAAATGATGTTCGGATAACCGACGTGACGTTTCGGTTAACCGACGTTCGGATAATCGACGCTCTACTGTATCAATTAGTAACGACTTGTATTATGATAAGTATAATATAATATTATTAATATCATATTATTATAAATGTAATATTCTAAATATAACATGCATGGTAAAAATTAAGTATGTGTTTACTTACATCATATACTTCCTTATAGCATCCTTTCGGTCTCTCCAAAAGCATTCCTTTTTGAACCCTTTCTACAACTTCGGTGTTTTTCAGGCGGCCGTACGGCATTTTTCCACAGGTGAATATTTCCCACATGAGGACCCCATAAGCCCAAACGTCTGATTTAGAGGAAAATCTCGTGTAATTTAGCACTTCAGGAGGGGCCCATTTTATTGGAAACTTAGCACCACCCGAGGATGTATACTGATCGTCTAAGACGTACCTAGCGAGCCCGAAATCCGCAACTTTAACTATGTTTTCCGAGCCGACGAGACAGTTCCTTGCAGCTAAATCGCGGTGGATGTAGTTGTGCCGTTCCAGGTAGGCCATGCCTTTGCACACTTGGATGCACATGTCGAGCAGGAGGCCTTGGTTGACGGATAAGGATTGTTCGTGCCTCCGCAGGTAGTTTAGGAGTGAGCCGTGCCTCATGTACTCCGTGACGATGAAAATCGGCCTATTTTTACTACAGACTCCGTATAATTGTACTAGGTTTGTGTGTTGCAGCTTCGTCATGACTTTAGCTTCTTCTATGAAGTCGTCTTCGGACATCGTGCCCTCCTTCATCATTTTAACCGCGACATCGATGGAACCTCGCCACTTGCCCCTTCGCACGACACCGAACTGCCCGGAGCCTAATTCTTCTAAAAGCATCAACTCGTGGGGGTCAATCTCCCATTTGTCGTGACTAAGTCCGGCGGTCGCCGGCGCTGGCCTATCGCAAGGACTAGTCTTCAGCCTCGACGCCAAGCCCCCGCTGTTGTGCTTGTGGTAGTTGATTAAGTCGGGTATCGAATTGCAGCAATGTTTTTCCGAGAGGAAGAATTCCCCCCGAGAGTTTTGTTTTATGTGGTAATGTTTAACGTGTTGATGTGGGACTTTCGTGTACAACGAGAGGGTGTAGAGGCCTTTCGTGGAGGAGTTCCGCACCACGAAGCATCCCTCTTTGTCTTCTTGCTTTAGGAGAGATTCGGAACGCTGGCGGGACATGTCGCTTACGTACCAACTGAATGAATATAAAAAAATTAAATCGTATATTGAAATTGTGGTTAAGTTTGTTGTATTGTTGTTTAATAATATATTGTTATGTAATTGATAATTCAAATTTTAAAATTCTTACTCGTATTGTTGTAGACCTAATAGTTCTTTTTCTTTGACATAGTTGCTGGGAATGAAACCAATGTTTCTGGAAAAAATAAATGTTGAAATTCAGAAAAATTTGTTCAAATTCAAGAATGTTTGTTGAAATTTAATAATAAGTTTAGAAAATGTTTTTTAACCCTTTGAGTGCCAACATGACTTTTTAGTGTGCATTAGGAGCGCACTCGCGCTCCTTGGCACTCAAAGGGTTAAGCTTCTTTATTTAATGGCAGTGGATAACAAGTAGCAAGTAGTTTCTATAGTGGTTGAATGAATGTCAATTTAATTCAGGTACTATTAAAAATTCAAGACCCGAAAGGTTGAAGCTTGTAACCTGTCAAGTTGCTACTTGTTCATGTCTTAAATGATTAATTTCGTTTATGAACAGTCTGGTAGGATAACTTACACATAAAATTTACTCCCATCGACGCTATAGTACTTTTTATGCCTCTTGAAAAAATTTAACATCGTGTAAAATAGTTCAAGCAGAATTTGTCATACTTAGTTTAACTACACCTAGCGTAGATGATTAAATTAAAAAAGCACTGCTGACGTGTACGTTTACTTTACTTAATCACTTTATTAAGGTTGGGAATACAGTTGTGAGTGATTACGTTGCAATTATTCAGGAGTTGATATAATTAAGATAGCATTTTAACACTGAGTAATAATTAGTTTGTAAGTGAATTGAGTGGTGTTTAGGTGATATTTGAACTGAGGCATGGTAATTAGATTTATTGTGTCTGATTAGAATGCTGTGGCTGCTTAGAATTATTGTGGTTGTTTGGAATTATTGTGATTGTTTGGAATTATTGTAACTTTGGAATTATTGTGACTTTGGAATTATTGTGACTTTGGACTTTTGTGACTTTGGAATTATTGTGACTTTGGACTTTTGTGACTTTGGAATTATTGTGACTGTTTGGAATTATTGTGACTTTGGAATTATTATAACTTTAGACTTATTGTGACTTTAGAATTATTGTGACTGTTTGGAATTATTGCGACTGCAATTAATGTGTTTCTATTTAGAATGATTCTAAGCATTTAAACTAATAGTGAATGCTTTGGATGATTGAGTGAGGTATTTAAATTGCAATTTACCCATGGCCATCTCGGACTTTCCACCAATGTTCTTGTGAATCGTCTATCACTTCATATTCGGCATTCTGAAACAAAATACATAATGGAAAATGGTAAGGTTTTATGTCTTAATTGGATTAATTTTATAATTATTTCCATTTAATTGTAATAATTATTACGTACAACTATATTATGTATAGTTAAAATAATTGTAAGGCTGTTACCTTCTCCAAGGAGAGATCTCCGCTTTCAATAGCCTTGTAGTTATAGAGAGCCACCACTACCTTTGTCCTTATCATTGACTTTTCCTTTGGTTTCGCTGAAGGGGTCCCAGGTGTCGCACCCCCTGGCATTATGGGGCTGGATTGAGCACCTGGAAACAATCGATAAAATCAGATGGGGGCAATCTAAAATTATTTACTATTTTTTATGAAGAAATTATAATATTTAAATAATTATAAAATATATCAATCATAAAATATATCAATTATAAAATATTATAATATATATTATAAAATTATGTTTACATAAAATATTTAAAAAACAATCGCTGTTATAAAAAAAATGCTCACATAAACGCAACACTTGTAAGGAAACAATATACAGCTATAAATCGTAACTCTCAAATATTATATACATTCATACGTAATACAAATACATACATAACACAAATACGTACATAACACAAATACGTACATAACACAAATACGTACATAACACAAATACGTACATAACACAAATACGTATACATAACACAAATACAGACATAATACAAATACAGACATAATACAAATACATACATAATACAAATACATACATGGTGCAAATACATACATTATGCAAGTACATATGTACATAATACAAAACATACATAATACATATACATACATAATACAAATACATACATAATACAAACACATACGTAAAACAAGTACACATAAATCAAAAGAAATATAATATACTTAACAAACTTACAGTTCATGTTTCCCATATATTATAACCTTTTTTTCTAATATTAACGAGCGTATTTAACGATAAATGGGTATTAACGAAGTCGCTGGTAGCGGAAGTGGCGAAAAAGTCCTCGCTAATTGTTGAGGAGAGCAATAATAGGTAAATTTCTGGGCACACATTGTAGTAAAGCAAGAGCGCGTCATTCTCCATTCGACATCATCTGATAAAGCACTATTTTTACACACGCCTAGGTACACAAAACCAAGCCAGATATTTGAAAACACAGCAGAGGTATACTCTCGTAAATCAACGAAAATAGAATACATAATGCAAAGAGGCAATTTCGCACATGACAATCGGAGCGACCCATTCAAACCGAATTTGTTATCGGCTCGTAATCGGCCATTGAAATAAGGAAGGCAGAGAGGAGAAAATGATTACCTGTCGCCAAGTGCAGAGGTAATGAGTTACCACACACATGCACACATACATTTGTTTATTTGTCCGAGGCAAATAACTTTCGTTTAGAGCCGGGCCCGAATGTGCTTAGCGTAATTTGGAAATTGTTGGCTTATTAATATTGTGTTAGATTCCAAACAATTCCGGTGTAAAAATAAACTCCTTAAAATCCGAGGAACAATACAGTAATTAAAATCATTTAAAGATAAATGAAATGTATATTTGTAAAAAAAAATTTCATAAACATAAACCCTTCTCGTATAATAATATATTAATAACAGTATTATACTAAACTTCTCTATAATACTTTTTTTAATAAGCTAGCATTAAAAGATGAGTTTTCTATTTACTTTTGAGTGTCAAAACTGTAGATAGTGTTTTGGTGGTTAAATATCCTTTTTAATTTTTTGTGATGTCTTAGAACAAGTCTGTCTTAGAGGATAAGAAATATGTAGTTAAAAAGAATATTTGGCCAGTAAAACATTATACAGTTTTGACACTCAGAGAAAAAAATAAAACCCATGTTTTAACAGTAGGAGAATTTTAAAATAAGTAAATCATCTCAAGAAGACTGTTTTATTCTAAAAATTAAACTTCAAAAAAAAATAATAGGAGTAATTAATAAGATACCACTTATGAAAATATGGATTGATTTATAAAAATGCAGATTCATCTATAAAAATGTGGATTCATCTATAAAAATGTGAATTCATGTATAAAAATGTGGATTCATGTATAAAAATGTGAATTCATGTATAAAAATGTGGATTCATGTATAAAAATGTGGATTAATGTATAAAAATGTGGTTTCTTCTATAAAAATAAGGATTCATTAAAAAAGTAAGATTCCCACCGAAGGCCCCAGATGAAGATGTCAGATTAAGTAAAAGGAAGAAAAGGCATAATACATGAAATTTTTTTTTATCCTGTAGGCTACAGAATACAAATAATATATCAGGAATTGTGCCTAAAGCGTCGTTTTACCACACATATGTATTTCGAATAATATAGCATATATGTGGTTTTACTTAAACAAGATAAGAGAAAACAAAAGTTCGATTTATAAAAATAGGGCCCTCGATTTAAAAATAAGGCATTAAAAATATACAAGCAGGGCAAAAATAAAAATCACTTTATTATAGGTGGAATATGACGCAGGCGGGGCACGTGTCCGATATTGTGGCGGGCCGGGAAGTTATTTTCGACTTTTCAAAATTGTGTAATTCCCTCGAATCAACGGTAACGCGCATAGGTGGCGTTTGAGATGCAATAAAGCCGAGTTGAACTTGGAGAAAAACTAGTTGTGTACGAGCGCGGCGCGGTTTAAGGGACATCAACCTCGACGCTTTGTTATCGTTGTCTTTATGGGCACTATAAAATCCATGGCGTTATGTAAAATTGCTTAATTTTAATTGCTTTGAGAAGCTTGAACCTTTCATTACTTGGAAAAAAATTCATGCCAACATTTAAGTTCGTAGCACAGACAGATGAGCACAGAATTGAGCCTTGACAGAACGCAGGGCCAAATTGATAAATAACATCATGCATTTGTAGAGACATAGATAAATTAATATTTGTACACAAATAAACATTTGTATGTACATAAATAAATAAACTGTTTCATATAAATAAACTGTTTCATATAAATAAACTCTTTCATATAAATAAACTGTTTCATATAAATAAACTGTTTCATATAAATAAATTATTTCATATAAATAAATTATTTCATATAAATAAATTATTTCATATAAATAAATTATTTCATATAAATAAATTATTTCATATAAATAAATTATTTCATATAAATAATTTATTTCATATAAATAAATTATTTCATATAAATAAATTATTTTATATAAGTAAACTATTTTATATAAATAAACGGTTGCATATCAATAAATGGTTGCACATAAATAAATTTTAAAAAAAATATATATATATTTGTATATAAGTAAATGTGGTAGGTACCTTCCATGGGGCTTTATTTGTGTACACAATTGTCCTTCGGGAATATTTTATATTGTGGGTTCGGGGTGTTATTAAGGGGTTTGCGCCATTATTAGTTAGTCCTGGAATGGAAAATATTTAGGAGCATTCACAATATAGAAAAGGAAACTTGAAACCATAAATTCACAGTGAGTAATGTTCACAGTAGTAAAGTAGAAAGTAAATTAAATTAAAAATCGTAATAAGGTACGGCAACATGTATTTAATTTGGGGAATTAATATTGTAATGACGGTTTTAATTAATATTAATAAGGCCCGAGGAGTTGCGCCTTGGAACACGAAAAGGAAGCGGCTAGCAAAATTTTTAATAAATTGTACATAACATTCTTGGGACGTGCAATATTATGTACATACGTAACGCAAAAATTTAGTTCTGTACGTTTGTAAAAATAAGTAGGTGCCATAAATTAGAAATAATAAGCTGGGCCGCACTATGAATGTACATTATTTAACAATAATACAATACTTCGAATTAATATACAGAGTAATGACGTCACTTTGGTCACTTTTCTTAAATCATTCGTTTTTTGAATACGTACATAAATATTTTAGTTTACCTTTGAAATTAATACTTTAGTTTACATATATTGTTGTTAAATCATTTACTATTTTTAAAATGTTACACTTTTGCAATAAAGTTGTTTTAAAAATAGTTAGAATAAATGTTTCGTTAATTTTGCGGTAATGTTAAGTAAAGATAAATGGTTCCTTTTATCTTTTGTGGATGCACTTGTTATTAGAATATAATGGTTGTTCACTGGTTGTTGGCTCCCAATTGGAGATTTCAATGTTAGATGGGTAGAGCGCGGAGTGAAGAGAAACTAGCAAAATAATGTTTGGCCCATATGAGGCCCCTCGTCGTGGCAAATGGGCAGAAGGATGCTTACCGCCAGTGGCACTCCTGAAGACGGACACCAGCATGGTTTCCTCCTGGTGTTGAAGGACCAGCGCTTTGTTATCCCGAATAGGAGCGACAGAATAACACCTGAGCTATTGTCAACATGGCGGATTTACTAAATGGCTGGCTATAAACTTAAACGTCAAGGAAACCGCAGCACCGTTAGACTAAGGCTAAGCAGGTTCCAGTGCACGTTCTGTGGACGTAGGCCCAGACTTTCACCTGCTGATGGTCGATGGCAACTGCCAGTGCGTGAGCAAGCAAACCAAGAAGCTCCTGATGTAGATACATACTCGCTGACATACACAAACACAGCACTGAACAAAAACGAACTCATCCAACCTATCATTACCGATGATATTATTATTGTTACTATTCTTATTCGGGTGTACTATTGTACTTAATCCACGTATGAGTATTATATGTATTGTGCATAAATGTATGGTGCATAAATGTATGGTACATAAATGCACAGCTACTCAATTTATTAGTACCAACGACATTAGTACGCTGCAACTACACACATATGTAAATATGTTTAAAGTATATTGCACCATTGAAATGATTATACATAGTTGCTTATTTAAAATATGTTAGATATAGTTTCTCTGTTTAATATTTTTAATCAATTGTATAGTACCCGCAAAGGAATGGTGAACAAAATTCCATATCGTCCACTTGCAAACTCCGAAAATCCTCATAGCCTCGCTCATAGCGCTCATTGTCCAGCACGAATTGGAAACCCAATCAACCCATTTTACAGTATAACTTTACGGTTTTTTCCGTTACTTCGGCCAAACGAGGGTTTCCAATTGCAATGAAGCAGGGTGCTCCCCAGGGCGCACAATTGGGCCTCTCAGTCCATACTCCAGCGGCTAGGACACAATTTCATTATAATGGACACTATGCAAACAGCACGGGCGCGTTGCAGAAGTAGTTTTGTATGCACTGGTGGTACAAGGCAATGGTAGGATGAAGGAGGCGCAAGCCAAACATCCTATCCGGTCAAGTGGCCACGGATCACTGCTGGCAATGCCCCTTCCGATTGTTTCGTATGTGTATGACATGGTTTACAATAATGCGCGTATGCGAACGCTAAAAAATCACGAGTCGCATAATATGCGCTGCAGGGCCGACCAAGGCCGGTTTGCATGCACAACTCCATTCAAATGATGCATTTGAACGAACAGCAAACAGCAACTCAGGTTTGAATTATTTATTTCCTATGTTTGTATTATAAATTCGTCATATAAAAATTCGCATTTAAGTACACACAGAGGAATCAACTTGATATGAAAATGTTGGAACAACAATCCTCGAAAGGTTAACTATTCGCCCCCGTGCGCGAACTTCTTGTAGCCGAAGTACGCGGCCAATACGATAAGAGCGACAATAATAAGGTATATAATGATGTGAGGCATTTCTATTGTTGATCTTCAAGGGCTTGAGGAATTGATGTGCTGCTAGAACTGAGAATTTTGGGGGATGGTGTCAGGGTGACGTCTTGATGCGTTACGACGCGCTTGCTTTATGTATTTCGTTATAGAAACGAGATACAGTACCATAGCTACCTCTTATTACTACAATATGCATATTATCACTAAAATCATTGATTTTATTATTATTAGCGTATCATGGGTTGCATATAATTATACTAATAATACCAATACTAATAAGATAATCCGACGCAACCAAAAACAAATCTCGAGAAAATTTTTTTAATTTAAAACCCGTATAGCCGTTTAAAAAACGACGAAAATATGTCTAATGAGCATGATATTAGTTTTTAGAAATACTCCCTTTTTTAAGTAAAACTAATAATTAAACAGTAGTTGCTTGCCCATATTAAACTTTTTTATGTCTGACTTCTCTAAAAAAAAATCCCAACTCATCATTACTACCTTTGTTCTAAAACATGGTAAACATCTGAAAATGGACAGATGCAACAACACTACAAATGCCGCACTATTCCTTTGCAGTTATGTTGTTTTTAAATACGTCATAACGCTTGGCAGGGAGTATCATCCAGGACCATGAACTCTGCCTGGAAGAAAATATGGCCAAGTTGTGTGTATGAAAGAGATGTTCAAGGGATTGAACCTATTACATCTGATGATCCTACACATGTGCTGCAATCAATTATTGATTTGGGGAAGTCCATGGGTTTGGATGTGAGTAGTGATAATGTGGAAGAGTTAGTGAATGGATACAGTGAAGAACTGACCACTGAAGACTTGCAAGACCTTCAGATAGAAGTGGCAGATGAAGATGTTGCTTCACATGAGGAGGAAGAGCCAGTGGAGAATGTGTCTTCTTCACAGATAAAAGACATTTTATCAATGTGGGGTGTAACGACAATATTTTGCCCCATTTTAGACAAATTATAAAACGGAGACAAAAACAAACTTCATTCGACACCTTTGTAGTGCGACATAACCCAAGAAGCTGGCTATAGTGCCAAAAGGCCAAGAATATGATTTGTTTTAAATTAAGGATTTCACATTTAACATCCATTAATTTTACGAATTTTATATTATTTTGAAGAAATTTATATTATTTTGAAGAAATTTATATTATTTTGAAGAATTTTATATTATTTTGAAGAAATTTATATTATTTTGAAGAAATTTATATTATTTTGAAGAAATTTATATTATTTTGAAGAAATTTATATTATTTTTATTATTAAAATTTTCTATGAAATGTATTTTTGACTTGTAATTCGGATTGCCCAGAACGAATTAATTCAATTTACATCGATTCTTATGGAAATAATTATCTCGGTTTTCGTTGATTTCGGATTTCATCGATTGTTTTGGAACGGATTATCGACGAAAACCGAGGTACCCACTGTACACGCAAACCAGTCAAAATATTTAAAATTGGACTCTAAAGTTTAGCGCAGTACTGGTAGAGAGTCTAAAAGCTGCACTAACCCTATTTACTTACAAGAACTGAATTCATCAGTATGTTGTTCTTGTCCCATTCTCGGAGATGACGTGCTCACAGAGCTCCATTGTCGCAATTCACGTAACACCCGCAGCATTTTCCAATGTGCACAAATAAATTACAATAAATACGCAAGCATGATACCATGTGGGTTCCCGTTGATATGCAGATATAGGAAACGCCTTGCCTTACTTTATTATACATTCACGCTTTGTGTATGAATTAATGACTCCTAACGCAAATGATGGAGCAATTAAACGAGCGGAAGTTTAATTGCAACTGCATGTCAGAAGCTTGTACACAGGGAGGAGGAATTAAACAATTTCGAGCCGATAAGATATGCCTAATAATGTAACGATATGAATGACACACTTTACAACTTACCGCGAAATTCCTGGATGAATGCGAAAACCGCAATTTACGACGATTCAGCTGACTATTATAAATGTATGTATGCGATCATCTAATATGCACTAAAACAAACATATACCGGGTTTCATGTTTAGAAAAATTAATCAACTTAATTTGAGGACGTATTGCACCATACCGTAATACACCCTTACAGCTTAAATATTGTCTTTGTTGTTTTATTACGATCATTATTACTATTATCATTATTTTTATTATTATCATTATTTTTATTATTATCATTATTTTTATTATTATCATTATTTTTATTATTATCATTATTTTTATTATCATTATTTTTATTATCATTATTTTAATTATCATTATTTTAATTATTATCATTAATTTTATTATTATCATTATTTTTATTATTGCCATTATTTTTATTATTATCATTATTTTTATTATTACCAATATTTTTATTGTTACCATTGTTTACCAGTCATTAAGGTCGTTAACTCATCAGCTAAGGCGTGTATTTATATGTTAAAAATTCAGAGCCCTCAAACAACCAAGAGGAAGCAATAAATCACGATTTCCCTTCCCGCCGACGACGGGCCGAGATAAAATCCCTCATATTTCCGATTTGCGCTAATGCACTTATAAAAGCTCGGAGTCGGAGAGGAGTAAATTTTCCCAGCGGCAAAAGCAAAAGCTCCGTCCCGAAGATATGGCACCGCGAGTCATTATAAAATGCAAATTATTTAACAACTTAATGCGGTTACACAGTTCGCGTTTCTTGTGCATCTACCTCCTTCGAATGGGTAATGCAAGTCTAATTTAATTTTCGTTAAAAAAAAAATATGACAAAATACGTGTATCAACAGCGGAGCAGCAATAATTCCCTGAGGTACGTTCTACTCAGCGCGTTTTCCTCAAAAGCTCATTTATGAATAAGGAAAATACTTTTATGAATAGCGAAATTGCATAATGCCGCTTATGTGTATGTTCGAGTCCTGGGGACTACAGTGTGTACAGTACTCTCTTAAATGCGGCATGAATAAGGCGGAAAGTTGTTCTTGCCGGGTATTTGAGTCTTTGTTGGCAAGAAGCGGTATATAGGGCACGTGGAGGCCGCAATGAAAGATCAAAGAGTCGTACCTTCACGCGACTGCTTTAATCAAATTTCCGGCTCGGGTCCTTTAAATAGAATAAGAAAATTGCCTGGTGCCGAGGACTTCATCAAGGTACCGTTGCGTCGCCCTGTCGACAGCAATACTTCATAATCTAATTATTGGACGATAATTGAATCTGCGAGCCGTTGCATTTGCATTTCTTCGTGTTACTGTCGTTACTTATTCTTTTTGCTGTCGCTACTTATTTTTTTTGCTGTCGTTACTTATTCTTTTTGCTGTCGTTACTTATTCTTTTTGCTGTCGTTACTTATTCTTTTTGCTGTCGTTACTTATTTTTTTTGCTGTCGTTACTTATTCTTTTTGCTGTCGTTACTTATTGGTCTTGATGTCCTCGCTATTCTTCCTGCTGTAGTCGCATTTGTCCTGACGTCGCCCCTCATCCGTATTACATTTTATTCAAACTAGATTTTCTATCGATTTCCCTACCGGTGGCACGCTAGACATGCACCTTTTAGTGCCATCATCAATCTGGTCCCTCCAGACCCATATTTCGGTGCAGTTGCGGAATATTGACAGGGATGCCAAAGGAGCAATTTAATATTTCATTCATAGATTCGTGCACGTACATTGTGCCGTGTTGCTTTTATGCTTATGTCACTTATTTAAATACGTAAACTAATCAAATAAACACTTTAAACTGCAAACCACAGGTAAACACCATTGAAAGAATATTATTACATTATGAATGAGTAGCAGGTAATGAAAGAATATTACATAATATGCATGTACTCTTAATAATTATGTTACAGTATTACATAATATAATGCAGTTAAATATTAATAACTGATTAACATATCGTCACTTTGATGAAGATGACATTCTGTTTACACAGTTGGTTTCAGGAAAAATACGTTTTCCTGTATTGCCTTCGCGTGCAATAAATATAAATCTTTGCTTTATATCAGTTGCAAATGTTTGCACACGTGAAATAAATGGGCTGTTATTTAGCATTGTGCGGTTAATATACAATTAAGCCATTTCTACAATATCTGAACTTACTTTGTTGCTGGTTTTCCTTGTCCTCTCGTTCCTCGATATTAGAATTTAACCACGAGGAACACTGGGTACAGCCCAGGGACTTCCTGGTGTTGTTTTGGCAACAAGTCCACTTCTTCCCGTTCCAAATCCCCAGGTGGTACTTTGTCCTTACGTATTTATTCTTTGAGCAAGCTGCAAAAATAATGTAATATTGTAAAAGATCATCCAAGGCAATAGATCATTCAATGTAATAGATTATTTAATGCAATAGATCATTTAATGCAATATATCATTTAATGCAATAGATCATTTAATGCAATAGATCATTTAATGCAATAGATCATTTAATGCAATAGATTATTCAATGCAATAGATAATTCAAAGGTGATGAAAGAAAAATAATGATATAATAATTTAATAATAATTATGCATAATAATATAATCATCTCGTCCTAATATGCCACTTCCAAAGGTAGGACAGGAATATCTTTACAAATCCTGGTAAGTCAACAATAAATAAATTGACAACGTGGGAGTCATTTACTGTTAGGTTGCGATGATGCTAATCCCATTGATTATAATGTAGGTATATTTACTATATTACCTACACTTTAATGCATATGACGTTTATGAAACCACACATACATATAAATTAATTTCGAATAGAATGCTCTTATACAATTATATAAATTAATGTTAAAGTATGTAAGTTTAATAATTTTTGTATTCAGACACAAGATGCCTAAACGATTAATGTTCCATACAATTAACGTGTGCATTATGCACCATACGTTTGATTTTTGGTCAATATTGCACACAACTGCAGCCATTGTTTCCCTAGTCAGTACCTTGTGCATATGACACAGATATAATATTTGGATTTTCCGCTTCGGTGCGTTTCCATTTTCTCTTGTTTGCTCGGCCCACTTCGCATATTAAATTTACATGCATAAACAAACGTCCCGGCAAAACAAAGGCTTCCTCGTCGGCCGAAAAAGAAAAAGTGGGCACACCTGGAAAGAGCTGGGCGAGTGATTCACTGGAAGAGAAAACTCAATTTGCGAGGAGGAATTTTAAGCGCTTCCTTTTGGGAAGAGTGAAACTTCTCGAGGAAGTTGGTCCCGTGAATAATAGGCATTACGAATGTTACAATAATGGGGGTCACTTTATTTTTGGTGGCTGAATCATTAGAGCCATCCTTTTATGCATAAGTCTCCACATGACCAAGTCTGGATAAAGACAAACAAAAATTGCGCTTTATTATTTGTGAAGGTTAATATGATTGTTTTTTTATGCATGGGGCAGATATGATACTGTAAAAATAGATTTTGTAAAATTACTTTGCTTCGTCTGTAGTTTTATCTGGTTTACATGTTAAAATAACAATATGAACAGAATTATAAATTATGAAGTACATAAAGATAAATGCAATCAAAATTTACAAAATGTTATTTTCAGATTGAATTACACAAAAATGTAGAATCAAGTTATATAGAATCAAGTTATATACACAGAGAAAAAGGATTTGTTGACTGTAATAAATATATTTCTTTGGGTTTTATTTCTTTAGTCTAAGACAAATTTCTTTCATATTAGAATCGTATTGTTCAATTAACGAAACCAAATTATTTCTCTTAAGATTTTAATTTCTTTGGATGTTATTTCTTTTTGCCAAACATATATTTTTTTGGAGTAAGTTCGGTTCTGTATCGGTATTTGTGCCAAAGAAATTACTTATTTCGGGCAAAACTATTACCCCCCCTCCAATGCGCAGTTGTGTGTGCGTAATGTGTACGAACCTAGTTCGCAACGTCATGGAGTTCAACGAAGTAGACTCGTTATTAAAAATTTGGGGTTTCGAAGATTTAATTACCACTTTTAGAGGTAAGTATTAAACTACTTAAATATATCAATGTAACTTATTAATGGTGACTTTAATAGGGTGATTGAATAACGGGTGCTTTAGTTGTTGACGTACGAAATTTTGGTTAACACTTAAATTTCACATAAGAAATAATCTCATGTAAAATGGCCGATAAACGATTTAATATTCCAGGAAAGATAGAAATATGGATAGGTGTGTGCCAATCGGGAACAAAAATTGTCGATTAAATGCGGTATATTGGTATATTAGGGTTGCAATAACGTATTTAAGTATTGTCTTTAAAAATCGGCGATTGAAAGTGCAAACGTAACCTCGATTACGAGATTAAAATGTATTATTTCAGTAGAAAAGAGGCCGAAAATTATCTCTAGCTAGCTATACTGAACGACATAAAGTATTATTTTTATCCATTTCAACGGAAACTTTTCTAAATAATCGTTAAAAATTGTTTTTTTTTTACATGTGGAAGGTAGTTATCGAAATGGTGTTTCTTGCGTCTGCGTTCTCGGTGCCTGTCAGTCCAGCATCCAGAGGCGGAGGTATCCCAGTGGTAGCGGTTAGGGGCCACATATATACAGTGGAATCCGCTTAATCGGGACACATCGGTAACGACACTTTTGTCCCGATTTTTAAAGAAATACGCTATTGCACCCCTAATTTTAGAATATTTTATCCCGAAATTTTTCTCTCCAATGAGCACACACCTTATTTGAGCAAATTGGTTATATACGGGGAACCCTCGAACTTTTTTCAACATGTTAAATTAATTTCAATTCAATTTTCTTTTGTGCAAGTGGTGATTTTAAATTCTACCGTTTTATTTATAGATTCATTTGCAATTGACGTAACTTCGATTAAAAAGTTTTATATTTTCAACATAACCTGATGTGTTTGTGACATTAATCACCGACTAATTGTCCTTTTCAGAACAAGAGATTGAAGAAACACATTTCATTCATCTACTTGAGGACGAGTATTTACTAAAAGAATTGGTGCCGATTATTGGCAAAAGGATAACGTTCAAAAAGAAATTGAAGGAATATATGGATTTAAATGATGTAAGTACTCAAAACAAAAATAACATTCAATATGTTCACTATCTGTACACCCGTTTGTGCTTATAATTTTTTTCCACTATACTAATTTCTAGATTGAAAAAAAGAATTTCTTAATTAATGAAAGTGTAAATTATTCTATAATCGGAGATCAGATTTCTGAAACTATAAAAGAAAGTGATAGCGATACGTCGTACACTCCTAGCCCAGAGATTAGCGATGAGTTATCTAGGACATTAAAAAAGAATCCATTAGAATCACGAAGTTTCTATGGAGAATTAGAAAAAGAAGAGTTATGGAACCCGATACCAAATCTTAATTTGGAAAACCTATTACACAATTCCTATAAAGGAAACTGTATTTTGCAAGAGTATTCAGTGAATCAAAGGCTCAACCATAAAACAAGAAATGATTTGGTAGATTTAATTATTAACCATGTATTTCAAACTTATAATAGGTATGTACTAAATATTAGCATTGAGATGGTTGCATGATTTTTTAGTTTTAACCCTAAAAAAGAATACACATAAATACAGTTGATCTCTGTTATGTTGAACATGATTTTACAGATGAAATTCCCCTGATATAGCCATGAAATATGATGAGTAAAAATTTTTTTCATTATAGCTACGAAATCATTATTCGTAATAGCAGAGTTCAACTATATAACTTTTTGAATTCTTTTCATAGCTTACATGTTTGAAATTACTGCAGTCTTAGATTATATATACTCCGAACTTTCAATTAATTTATTGTTTTTTTTTTCAGACGAATAGATACTGCCGAATTTCATTTATTATCCAAGACAATTATCACCCTTTTCCCTAAGGAAAATAGTGCGACTTATTATGTTCCCCCAATTAAAAAAATTGACAGCAAATATGGAAAACCAGTAACAGCTAAAGGGAAATTGGTAGATAAATACCGAAACGCAAGAACAAAATTGAGACATGCTGGTTTAATTTTAACTAGTAATAACAAACAAAAGGAATTGGTGGATATTGGTAAATATTCCCTACTTTCTCTAAATTTGTTTAATAAAGAATATACTGTCATTCTAAATTTATTTATTATAAAAAAGATATGTAAAATGTGACGTTAAATTATCCAGATGAAACTGCTAAAAACAGCAAAAAGTGGCTGGAAACCCGATCAGAACCCTGGAGTGAACTAATAGAACATTGGAAAAATACCGTAACACTTAGGAAATGCTTAGCATTTGAAAAGGTTTCTTCTTTCTTTGTATAGAAATTTCATTTATAAAATTTTATCTACAGAAATATGCTTACGAATTTGAAGAAAAGAGTGATCGAGTCAAGTATTTCATAAATTTATATTTACATTTAGTAGGTTTGATTTGTAATTAAGGTAATGGAAAAGTATAGATACGTCCACATTAATTTCAACTAATAAATGTAATAAATAAACATATTGTTGTTCTTAATTCCTATGACCATCATTCATAAGAATTAAAACCGATATGTCTGATACCTTCTCTACATGACTGCATTGATTTTATTTT
>JAWQRP010001710.1:0-17974 GCA_033557875.1 Quadriops clusia | reverse complement strand
CGCCTCCTAACTATATTTGGAGAAAAAAATATTTTAAAAAGGTACCTTTTTTAATGCAATATAACTTTTGTATTTGTACATTTGGTCTATCTTCAGTAATAAAGCCACAATCCACCGATCCGCCGAGGTTGGGACACCCTGTATATACCTATATGTATCTTAAGATACAAAATTGAATTTTTGTTTATAACAGAATTTAAATGTCACAGTTAGCCATGGACCAATCACCAAGCTTAACGAAATAAGTGACAGGAGACAACAATGGAGGCCATTTTGAAATTACTGTCATCAATGCAATGAAGTAAGTTCTTCATTTTGAGAAAATTAAGAGGAAAAAACTGTGAATCTATCACGATTGTTCTCTTAAACTTCTAGTTTGTTCTCCTAAACTTCTAGTTTTGCCTCCATGTTAACCTGGGGTAAGAAAAATATTTAATCTTTTTTAAAATTTTCGTTTGTTCCAATCTAGTACAAATATGTGTGTTATGAATACCTCATAGAAATTGTTTTGCATTGTTTGCAACAGTTTGAACAGAAGAAAAGGATAAAGTAATCCGGCATCAAATACATTCGTTTATTTCTAATTTTGAAAATAAAACTTTTGACGAAAGTAGTTGGTTGTTCTCTGTGTATAAATAAATATTAAATACCTGATAAATACATTACAGTACATAGGTACATACAATACAATACATTACATACAATACAATACTATACAACAGGGCTATACAGTAATACAGGTCTGGAATAATTCAATGGTATTGGATACACATACCACATATAATACTTAATTAGTATATAATTATATGTGATAATACATACGCATATGTGCAATACCAAGTAAGTTTGTACCAACCACGACACCAACGTTGGTTTGCACTTAACTTCACAGCTGTAAGATTTAATTCGCTCAAACTTCACTCCAATAGCGAGCTGTTTTTGAAGAACCTTACAAAATTCGGTGTTTTTTTAATAAAAATTCTCCATAAATGCGACCCTACAACGTCGTGGGTGTCCAATGACTGATAAACCGAAGGTAATAAATAGTTTTCTCCTTTATTTCCTCTTTGCATAACGTCCCAACATTTCTGTTTGGTTTCAAGCACATCCCTGAGCAGAAAGTTAAGACCTTTTCTGCAGTCACCATGGGCAAAAGAAGCTTATCTAAAAGGGAATTGGAAGAACAGAGAAAGAAAGATGAAGAACGTGCAGCTGCACATGTAAGTTAATTCTTGCTCATTGTTTCGTAGTGTAGTTCTAGACATTCAAATGTTTATGCTGGACCTAACCTAAAATAAATGAGGGCTAGCCTAAATGAGTTTAATACGGCATGCAGGCATACCTCCCTTAGTAAGGATTTAATTAGTACTGATTTGGTATAGTGCGGTTTCTGTTTTTGTCGAAACTCAACATTAGAACGGCTCCGCTTCGCTATAGTACTTGAGTGCAATATCGAAACTTCGAGATTTCCCATATTAATTAATTTATTATACAATGCATGTACCGAGTTCTACATCAGTGCTTTATTAAAATAAAATGAGTGGAGAAAACGGAACGAAATTGGTACCTTTAGAGGATGAATTTCACATTATTCGCAAACACGAAGATAGTGCAAATTTCACTATAGAATAGAATAGAATAGTATAGAATAGAATAGAATAGAATAAAATAGAATATAATAATTGCTAGGTATAAATCAATTACTGAATCACTTATAAGTGAAATTGTAAAAGACATTAGCAAGTATAGAGAAATAGTAAGAACCGCTATTGTAACAAATATGTATTTTAAATTTTTATTATTATACCAAAAAAAAGGTACTAATAAATTACTTGAATATTCGAAAAACTATGAAATAAAAATAATAAAATGTATATTTATATAACGAAGGTTTTTATTATGTAATTATTTTAAATTAACATTATTTTAAATTAAAATGATTTTAAGCATTTATTATTATTCCAAAAAGAAGACACTAATAAATTACTCGAAAATTCTAAAAACTACAAAATGAAAGTAATAAAATGAATATTTTGTATAATTAAATATTGAAAGTAGAAGTGCACTTACATAGTAGATTCTAATTGAAAATATTGTCATTATGTTTCCTTTACGCACTACATTACGAATTACAGTATATTCCATATGATATATTCCCCGATCAGTTCGGATTCAAATAGTGTGGCGTTTTGGCGGGACATTTTACCCGCACTAATCGAGGTATGCCTGTAAATCATTTTTATGCAGCACCTAACTTTTTAACAGCGAAACTACCTTTTATTCAATAGTAATGATTTATGAATTTCCTCGTTAGGTTTTCCAAGAGTTCGTTGAAACTTTCCAAGAGGCACCGTTGAACCATGCAAACAAAGTGTGGGTCAAAGCTGGCACATATGATGCGGGGGCTAGAAGTACGTTGATTTATATACGATTATACAATGATGTAAATATATTGTACAATCAAATACATTGTATAATTAAATGCATTGTACATTTAAATACATTATACATTTAAATACATTGTACATTTAAATACATTGTACATTTAAATACATTATACATTTAAATTCATTGTACATTTAAATACATTGTACATTTAAATACATTGTACATTTAAATACATTGTACATTTAAATACATTGTACATTTAAATACATTGTACATTTAAATACATTGTACATTTAAATACATTGTACATTTAAAAACATTGTACAAGACGATGTATTTACATCATTAAACAGTTGTCGAACTATTTCCAAATTTGCTTATATTCCAGAGGAAGATACTAAGGACAAAGGCAAACTTTATAAGCCTCAGTCTCGGCTATCGTCTCAGGAAGTGTCAAGCACAGCGGAACAGGCTCAAGCTTACGCAAAGCTTTTGGCTGCAGATAAGAAGCCTGAGCGACTCGGGAAGAAAAAGCCACCTAGCAAAAGTAACTTGGAGTCCTTCAAAGAGGAGTTAAGACAGTAAGTTTTCTAGGACATATTATTAATCTCCAAGTTGTTGTAGGTAGAGCGACCACTTTTACTGTTTCTTATTTTTATATATAATAATATATATAGTAATAATATAATAATAATAAATCTTTTTTCTCCTTCATTCTAGGATACAGGAAGAGAGGGAAGAGCGACATAAGTACAAAGGTTCAATGCGAAATCCCATAGAATCCGAATTGGATATGTTCCTCAAGAGCGGTGATATCGGTTCCTTCGATAACGGTGACCCAACTACAACAAACTTGTATTTGGGTAATTTAAATCCCAAGGTAAGAACTTTATTAATAATATAAGATACGTACTGATGTAAAATATGCATAAAAACAATAATACAGTGGAAACCTAAAAAGAGGTAGAACTTCAAGAGACTGGGAAACAATTTCAGTTACGAGTAATTATAATAATAATAATAGTAATAATAATAGTAATAATAATAGTAATAATAATAATTATAATGATAATAACATTAATAGTAATAATAGTACAAGATAATTTTCTCTCAAGTCATAGAAATACAATAAAAAAGTCAAATTAAATAATTTTCTCCTAGTTTTACTTAGCATCAGAATATCTAGTGCATTTTGCAGTTTCCACTATACATATTATGTTGACAAAAAAAATATTTAAAAAATAATATGTTTAATAATATTTCAAAGTTTGTGTCCATTTTAAGAGGTCAATATTATTTAAATGTATAAAAAATGCACAATCCTCTTAATTTTTAATACAGTTAACTCTTGATAGTCCGACGCTTTTTAATCCGACACGCTTGGTAGTCCGACGCACGTGCCTGTCAAGACCACCGCATTGCTTGTCATAACATGAACTTAACTTTAATGTAATAAATATTTTTAAAATTAAAATAGGAGTTTCATTTGCATATTAACCTAAACAGCATGCCTAAAAAGCATATCTAAAATGTGGGAATATTGTAGACTGCAACATACAGCAAATATTGCCCACAAAATGATATACTTTCGATAATCCGGACACATTTGGTAATCCAACACCCCTACGGTCCCATACCTGTCGGACTATCAAGAGTCAACTGTATACGTTTATTCTGTATACTATTACGACGTTTCGGCCTGGTACGTCGGCCTTTTTCAAGCTATAAAATACATCAAGCAATGAGAAGACATGTAAACACCAGCATCATTAAAATTACATTATATATAAAATACAATCAAAAAAACAGTCAACTGTGAAATAAAATTAAACAAGCAAAATTATTACTTACTGTCAAAAAAACAAATAAATCACGACACAACTATATCTTACATGTTCTACATCATAAGTATCTCAAAAATACTTATGACGTAGAACATGTAAGATATAGTTGTGTCGTGATTTATTTGTTTTTTTGACAGTAAGTAATAATTTTACTTGTTTAATTTTATTTGATAGTTGACTGTTTTTTTGATTGTATCTTATATATAATGTAATTTTAATGATTCTGGTGTTTACATGTCTTCTCATTGCTTGATGTATTTTATAGCTTGAAAAAGGCCGACGTACCAGGTCGAAACGTCGTAATAGTATACAGAATCAACGTATATTAAAAATTAAGAGGATTGTACATTTTTTATACATTTAATAATATTATTATTCTTATTATAATTATTCTTATTATTATAGGTATTATACTTATTATTATTTGATGAGTGGAAAATGAAGTACTTTCTTGATGTAATACATTTTCATTATTTCATAGTAGGTGCATCGACATCATCGGACCTCTTCAAAAGAACAGAAAAGTCAAAAAGTAATATTCTATCATTTTAAATAATAAAGTTTTACAATCATTTACATAAAATATATAAAAATATAAAAGTAAAAAATGGCAAGTTATAAAATGAACAAGATGGAGTCAAACGAATATTACATTTTGATTTTTCTGTTCTCTTGAAAAGGTCCGATGATGTCGATTGTATTTCATTTTCCACTTATTACAATTATTCATCTTGATTTAAAGATAACCAACTTTAAAAAATTATAATTATTATTGTTATTATTATTATTGTTATCATTAATATTATTATTACTATTATTATTATTATGTTGCATCTTCTGCTACAGATAACAGAACAACAACTAATGGAAGTATTCGGGCGTTATGGCCCCCTAGCAAGCATTAAAATAATGTGGCCCCGATCAGATGAGGAAAAATCTCGAGGACGGAACTGTGGGTTTGTGGCCTACATGAGTCGGAAGGATGGCGAGAGAGCCCTGAGGAATTTAAACGGGAAAGACGTTTTAGGCTACGAAATGAAATTGGGATGGGGGAAGTCTGTTGTTATCCCAGCACTTCCCATTTATATCCCTTCTTCCCTCTTAGAACTCTCGCTTCCTCCGCCTCCATCTGGGCTACCCTTCAACGCACAACCCTTAGTCAAAGACAAAGATGTGATGCCTAAGTCGCAAGATGAACTGAACGAAATTTTAAAGCGAGCCGTGGTGAAAGTTGTAATACCAACCGATAGAAATCTACTGATGCTGATTCACCGTATGGTTGAATTCGTGGTCCGAGAAGGTCCTATGTTTGAAGCTATGATTATGAACCGTGAACTACACAATCCTATGTTTAGGTTTTTGTTTGAAAATCAAAGCGCCCCTCACATCTACTACCGCTGGAAGATCTACTCTATCATGCATGGCGATTCGCAAAAAGAATGGTCGACTCGGGAATTCCGAATGTTTAAAGATGGGTCCGCATGGAAACCCCCGATAATGAACAATTACACAGCGGGGATGCCTGATGAATTGGTGGTTGAGGACAACGAAAGATTATCAACGAAAGGTTCCTTGTCGAATTCGCAACGGGACCGTTTAGAGGATCTCATTAGGAACTTAACCCCGGAAGCGAAGAAAATTGGGGAGGTTATGGTCTTCTGCATTGAGCACAGCGAAGCAGCGGAAGAAGTTTCCGATTGCATCACGGAATCATTATCAAATGAATCCACGGTAATCGTCAAAAAAATTGCAAGGTTATACCTTGTTTCCGATATCTTACACAATTGCGCCGTTAAAGTGACGAAAGCTTCCTCGTATAGAAAAGCGTTTGAAAGTCGCCTGATTGAAATTATGAAGCAATTGAAGGTTACATATGATAAATTAGACGGTCGGTTGAAAGCGGAAGGGTTTAAACTTAGAGTACTTAGGACCCTTAAAGCCTGGGAGGATAATATTTACCCAAAGAATTTCATGGATAAAGTGCATAATGCCTTTTTGGGTTTGGAAGTGCAAGAAGAGCCAGTGGAAATATCGGTGGATACGTTCGATGGCGAGCCGGTTTCCGAATATTTGGAGACCGACGAAGATGCTCCTATGGACGGTGCCGCACTTTTGAAGAGCGTAATGAAGCAGAACTATCGCAGCCCGTCGCCTAATGAAGAAGAAGATATTGACGGCCGTGCTATTGACGATGACGATATTAAGGAAGAAAGCATTTCGACTAGCACAAACGTGCTGTCCGGATTTATCCGTTCTAAATGGGAAGCGGTGGATCCCGAGCAAGTCGAGGCACAAGCAATGACAACGAGCAAGTGGGACATGTTGGAGAGTAGCGCAGATGCTAGTTTGGACAGCACCCAAAACGACACTCAAGATTCTAACGATTGTTCCGATAGTAGACAGATTACCGAAGAGCGGAGAAACAAATTGAGAGAGATCGAGGTTAAGGCTATGCAATACCAAGACGAGATTGAAAGTGGGCAGAGGGCCTTGAAAACCGGGTGGACTATGCCCCAACAGGTCGAGCATTATCGACGAAAGTTATTGCGTAAATCAGAGAAGGAGCGGAAGGAGAAGGAGAAAGAGGTCAAGAGTTCCTTGAAGCACAAAAAAGACTGGAGTCAGAGCGAGAAGGGCGATGATAGTTCTGAAGAAGATACTGCATATTACAAAGAAGTGTAAGTTTTTATTTCATTTTGTTTGGGGTTGTTTTTTATTTTATTTGGGGTTGTTTTTATTTTATTTGGGGTTGTTTTTATTTTATTTGGGGTTGTTTTTATTTTATTTGGGGTTGTTTTTATTTTATTTGAGGTTGTTTTTATTTTATTTGGGGTTGTTTTTATTTTATTTGGGGTTGTTTTTATTTTATTTGGGGTTGTTTTTATTTTATTTGGGGTTGTTTTTATTTTATTTAGGGTTGTTTTTATTTTATTTGGGGTTGTTTTTATTTTATTTGGGGTTGTTTTATTTTGTTTGGGATTGTTTTTATTTTATTTTGTTTGGGGTTGTTAAATCTATACCTCGAAGGTATTGAACACTACAACTTTACAAAAGAGCAATATTAAACAAATTTCATCTTTAATTTTAAGGGGATTTGGATTGTTTTAAAAGAACGTATCTCCTGTAAAAATGACTTAGAACTAAGACTATTGTTAGTTAGAGAATAAAAATACCGAAATCACATTGCTTATTTTCATTAGATTGTGATTTTAATTATAAAAAAAGTGTAATTTTACGTTTAGTTAATTTTATAGTAGTAAATACACTTTCCTGAAGTTTTTTAAAATTTAATATATTTGCCTACGTTTCGCCCCATTATTCAGGCCATCACCAGGTCACTAGTGTTCTATATCTCTAAAAAATATGAAAAAATCTGAATATGGGTCAGTAATAAACTAAGCAATGCAATTTTGTTCAATTTCGGAAAATGTTACAGTACGAAGAAGCACAAGAAGCATTCTCGAAGTTCGTCGATTGGTTCTAATTCGAAGCATAGATCGAAGAGTCGCTCCCCTGTTAGAAAGAAAGTTGCTAGAGCTCCAAGTCCCCCGAGTCCCCCTAGAATTAAAAAGCATTCCCCAACCCCATCTTCAAAATCTCGACACAGAAGCTCGAATTCACCAACGAGAAGTCGAAGCAGTCGATATTCCCCCTATTCACCAAGAAGTACTTCGAAGTACGAGCGGCGAAGTCCTAGTCCAGCTAGACGCTCGCCTTCCCCACATAGGTCAAGATACAGGGCTGCTTCTCCGGAATCTGGTCATAAAAGGAGGCATAAACATAAGTATTGAGGAAAGAACAATTAATCAAAATATTTAAACCGCATTTTTGACACCTAAAAAATAATAAGTTTTTTTAATTTTGAGAATTTAGTAATACCACATAATACAAGCAAGGTGAGAATATGATTAATAAACATTTGTATTTTTTTTTACATACATCTATGAAGAAATTGAAAATTTGAGGATACCATGTTTTACACATTCAGAATTGTGCATTCAACATTTAATAGTGTTTTTAATTGTTTAATTGTATAATTGTTTAGAAAATGTATATTGCAAAATGAGGTGAATTCAGTTTTTTGATTATGAGTAACTAGAGGGCAGAATTTTTTATAATTACTTTCAAGGAATGTTTTTTGTCGTTTGTCTGCTTTTATTATTTTCATAATTTTTATAGTTTATACATAATTTTCATATTTGATGATTTTCGTAGTTGATGATTTTCATACTTGATGATTCTCATACTTTATTATTTTCATATTTGATGATTTTCATATTTGATGATTTTCATATTTGATGATTTTCATACTTGATGATTTTCATATTTGATGATTTTCATACTTGATGATTTTCATATTTGATGATTTTCATACTTGATGATTTTCATATTTGATGATTTTCATACTTGATGATATTCATATTTGATGATTTTCATACTTGATGATTTTCATATTTGATGATTTTCATACTTTACACATGATTTTCATATTTCATACATAATTTTCATACTTTATACATAATAATTATATCATTGTGTAGCATTCAGTGATTGCCCTTTGTGAAATTTAATTATATCTGTATATCAAATATATGTTAGCGATTTCTTATTATTTTTTAGCAATAAATTAAGCATGTAAATACTTGTACATATATATACAATTAGAATGTATGCTAGTCGTAAGCATTTTTATATAAATTGTAAGGAAATATGTTTTAGGTTAATTCAAAACAGATGAATAATGATGAGAGTGATTACGATTGTATTTTATTACCCCAATTAATTTAAAATTGAATTTTCTTACAGGGTGGTACTTGAAAGTCAAGTCTGATACAGGTAGTGAAAATATAATTCCAGAGTGTTCGGCTGGGCCCAGTGTGTTAACCTACTGAACGTGGGAGATAGCTGTATTAAGGTAACATTATTTTAATTATTTTTTTAAATGATTGTTTCTTATTTCTTTTATTACTTTTTTTATTTTTTTTAATTATTTTTTTATTTTTATTTAAAAAAAAATATTTTAATATTTTTTTACAGCATGTGATATCTGTGTTATATTGCGCATATGATCAAGTCTGATATGCGATAGGAGTTTCTTAATAAATAGCATAATGATAAATAGCATAATCATAAATAGCATAATGGCAAATAGCATAATATTAAATAACATAATATTAAATAGCATAATATTAAATAGGATAATTGTAAATAGCATAATAGTAAATAGCATAAAGGTAGTACTTCATAGGTATTTTTGGGATCCAATTCTCAGGTATTACCATCTCTTTGGAACTGCTGGTGCAGCACCGATGGTACTTCCTGCGAACGATTCCAGCGATCGATCTCGGTCAAGGTGAGATGGTGCTCTTGATCTTCACTTCTCGCCGAGGATTTGCTTGTTTGGTGCCGAGGAACCAATTAATTTTGATATCTAAATGTCGGTTCTTTTTTAGGCGCCAACATTTTTTCGCAAATACGCGTGTGCGCAGAACTTGGAGAAAAGAGCACGATTATTAAAAAAAAATAGTTTGAGAGTGGTTCTAGTAGCTTTTATAGTTTTTTTTATACATGAAACGTAAAGACGTGTAATTTGAATTTGAGGTCGTCTAATGGTAGCCGCGGTAAAAAAACACATCAGGTGAAAAGAATGTAACCAAATTATTATTCAATAAAGATTCATAATTATTATAACATTTCTTCGGGCTGACCCAGTTAAAAGGTGGTTTAAGACAATAATTATATATGTTAAGTTGTTCTCCTCATCTTTTACATGTTAATGTGAATTTAAAAGTTAAATTAATTTTTTAATGGCCCGCACTGACACGTTTATGCGGCCGATAGCCACGACCGTGTAATCCTTCGGTTTACTCACTCATGCTAACCGGAATCTATTATTATCTAACCAATATTTGCTGTGCTGTAAGTTCGCAGAGGAATGAATATGTATTGGGTAAACAGCAAATAATTTTGCATATTTGTGGTCATAACTTTAAATAATAGTAATCCGAAGAAGTAGGCTATCTGGATTGTACCGTGCGGTTTCTGCATCTACCTACATAACCAGATATTTTCCAATAAGTTGATGCATTATACTTATTGATTATACCTGAAAGATTATGCTAAGCAGATACTTCGCAGGTTGATACATCGCAAGTGGATAGTTTACAAGCAGATATTTTACTAGTAGATATTTTACAAGCAGATATTTTACTAGTAGATATTTTACAAGCAGATATTTTATTAGTAGATATTTTAGAAGCAGATATTTTACTAGTAGATATTTTACAAGCAGATATTTTACTAGTAGATATTTTACAAGCAGATATTTTACTAGTAGATATTTTACAAGTAGATATTTTACTAGTAGATATTTTACAAGCAGATATTTTACTAGTAGATATTTTACAAGTAGATATTTTACTAGTAGATATTTTACAAGTAGATATTTTACTAGTAGATATTTTACAAGCAGATATTTTACTAGTAGATATTTTACAAGCAGATATTTTACTTATTTAATATTTGTAATAATGGGTATAAGGTCTAAAAAATTATGTGTTTATTTTTTTATCTCAACGTTTCGTAATATTATAATAACTTCTTCAGGAGATTATAAAATTTGAAATTTCCTAATTGACAAATTATTTTATGAAATTTCTTCTTATTTTAATTGACAAAAAAATAAAAAATAAGTTTCACTTAAAATAATAAAAATAAGAAAATGAATGTTATTTAATAATTTTAATAATTTGGTTATAAATTCTATTAATGTTATTTGTATCTTGTTTAAATTTAATTGAAAATTTTTCATGTTTAATATTTAAAGATTCTAAAATTCTTCTTTTGCACCAAATATTTTCTTTTTCTAAAATTTTAACATTATCAAAATCAAAAGTATGTGTATTTTCTTTACAATGTTTTGTTAGAGCAGTACAATTTTCTGTTAATTCTTTATTGCAAGAATTTTATGTTGAAAAATTCTATTATTATTGTTTTGTTTCACCAATATAACATGCATTACAATTTAAACAGTTAATTTTGTAAACAAGGTTTGATTGTTTAAATTTATCATCTTTATCTTTCATTCTAGAAAAAAATTGTTTTCGCAAACAAGGAGTAACGAGCCAACCACAATGTTTTCAAAAATTGTTTTGTGGTGTTTTTTAGTAATAATTTTAATATTAAATTTTTTTAATCTATTTCTAATATTTTCTGTAAGATTTTTTATATATGGTAAAATAATATAATTTTGGTTATCGATATTATATTTTATGTTTGAATATTATTTTGAATTTTGTTAACTCTATTAGATATAATTTTATTAATTAAATTTTCTGGGTAATCATTTTTTGTTAAAGCATTTTTAACTTTTTTAATTGCAGTATTTTAAAATTCAATATTACTAAATTTGTATGCTCTATCAACTAAACATAAAATTATACGTTTTTTATAATTATAATCACAATTTCATAAAAAAATAATATATTTTTCTGAGCAGATATTTTTTGTAAACCAAGAAGTTTGTATTTCAGTATTTTTTATAATTAAAGTCATATCTAAGAAATTTATTTTATGATCTTTTGATTTTTCTAAAGTAAATTTTAGTTTCTCATGATAGTTATTAAATTTTAGAAAAACATGTTCAATTTGATTTTGTAAAGAAGAAATACTAATATCATCTACATATCTTTTATATAGACTGATATTAATATTTTTTAAAAGTTCAATTTCTAAATCTCCCATTACTAAATTTGCAATACATGCTGATAATGGGGATACCATAGGAAGACCAACATTTTGTTTATAAAAATAATTATTAAATTGGAAATATGTTGAATTTAATCATATTGTTAAACCTTTTAAATATTCATTTAAATTTAAATTTGTATGTTTTTTTTAAATCATCCCAATGTTTATTGATGCTTTTACTAATTAAATCAGTTGGAATGTTCGTATATAAAGACACGACATCTAATTAAAATAAACAATGTGATTCCGGTATTGTTATATTGTCAATAAATTCTTTAAAAGACCAAAAATCTTTGGTATAATATTCTGTTTTTCCAAGTATGTTATTGATGGGTTCAGCTATAAATGTTGCTAAATTATATGTTGGTGAATTTAAGAACTAACAATAGGTGTTAGTGGTTTGTTTTCTTTGTGTAATTTAATTAATCCATACATTTTTGGTGATGTTGCATTTGTAGTTTTAAGTTTTTTTGCTTTTATGTTATTTATGATATTTGTATATTCTAAATTATTTATGAAATCATTATTTTTCCTTTGTATTATTGCAGTTTTATCATTATTTTTTTTTCATATATTGTTTCATTATTTTATTAATATAATCAATAAAACAGTAATAATAAATGAAATTAATTATATTAATAAAATGATGAATAAAATTCAAACTTCTTGGTTTACAAAAAATAGTTGGTCAGAAAGACATATTCATTTTTTATCAAATTGTGATTTTAATTATAAAAAAAGTATAATTTTATGTTCAGTTGATAGAGCATACAAATTAAGCAATGTTGAATTCAAAATACAATTAAAAAAACTGCAATTAAATAAGTTAAAAATGCTTTAACAAAAAATGATTACCCAGAAAATTTAATTAATAAAATTATATCTAATAGAATTAACAAAATTAAAAATAACTAAAATTCAAACATAAAAAACAATATCAATAATCAAAATTATATTATTTTGAAATATATAAAAAATCTTACAGAAAATATTAGAAATAGATTTAAAATATTTAATATTAAAATTATTACTAAAAATCTAAACATAACAAAACAATTTTTCTCTAGAATAAAAGATAAAGATGATAAATTGAAACAATCAAACCTTGTTTACAAAATTAACTGTTTAAATTGTAATGCATGTTATATTGGTGAAACAAAATAATATCTACATAATAGAATTTCTCAACATAAAAATTATTGCAATAAAGAATTAACAGAAAATTGTACTGCTCTAACAAAACATTGTAAAGAAAATACATATACTTTTGATTTTGATAATGTTAAAATTTTAGAAAAAGAAAATATTTGGTACAAAAGAAGAATTTTAGAATCTTTAAATATTAAACATGAAAAATTTACAATTAATTTTAAACAAGATGCAAATATCATTAACAGAATTTATAACTAAATTATTAAAAGTACTAAATAACATTTTCTTATTTTTATTATTTTAAGCGAAACTTATTTTTTGTTTTGTTAATTAAAATAAGAAGAAATTTTATAAAATATTATGTCAAATAGGAAATTTCAAATTTATCTTTAAATCTCCTGAAGAAGTTATTGTTATATAACGAAACGTTGAAATAAAAATATATACATACAATAAGACCTTATTATACTCAATATTACAAATATTTAATATTTCATAAAATAATTCTGCACCTAATAACACGTCTTTATTAGAAGGTATGTTGAAGTTGATATCTGCTAAAAATATGTGTTGAGGAATTTTGACATTACTCACGTAAAGTTTGAGTAATGGAATTTTTGAAGTTATTTTGTTTATAATTAAATATTTGATTATTCTATTAAGATTACTATTACAAGATTGGAAATTTATTGTTTCACTTATTTCTTGTCCAATCATTGTTATACTTTTCTTATGTTTTTCTTGGGAATTTTTAGCCTGATTTAAAACACTATTTAAAATTTAAAACATATTTATTAATAGACAACGATGTTTCGTGGGTTGGTTATTGAAGTTTACACTTTAAAACATAATTACTATTACAAACAAACAACAGCTCTACACGATAATTTCAAACATTATTATGTGAAAAATAAATACTAGAGAGTCTAGCCTATCATGAGAACCTATCATATATTGACCTTCAGAGAGACCTAATACTAATTAAATGCGGAAAAATGTTGAATACTACATTATTGAAAGGTGTAAAATTTTATCATAAAGTTTATTAATATTACAAGCCTCACGTTTAATGTTTATAGATTTTTTTTCCTATTTGATGTATACCGATTCATATATTCATCTTTTAAACCAATTGCGATCCATTTTCATTATTTTATCATTTTCATAATCAAAGTTATGCATTTCTGTAAAACTATATTTACTTAAAGCAGTACAGATATCTAAATTTGTCTGTAAACAAGAATTTTTATGTTGTTTAATTCTGTTTTCGATGTGTTACCTCGTCTCACCTAAAGGTTCACGCTGATTACAATCAATCTTATAAACTAAGTTTAAAGATTTATTTTTACTATTCGTATCCTTAATATGTGTGTAAAACATCTTTGTTGTATTGAAATTTCAACTGACTATTTTAATGATAAATTCTTTAACTTTTTGTCTGATATTTTCGGTTAAATTTTTAATGTAAATTTTTTTTGGGAAATTTTTTTTATATAAAGCTGTTTTATTCAATTTAACAATGACTTTTATAAACAGACTTTCGGTATACCTATGGGCTCCCCACTTTCTGCTATCTTGGCAAACCTTGTATTAGAAGATTTGGAAAATGTCTATTAATAAATATGTTTTAAATTTTAAATAGTGTTTTAAATTACACCAAAAATTTCCGAGAAAAATATAAGGAAAATTGGAAATTTATGTTGGCTTGTCCATGTAATTCATTAACTGATAATCCTATACCGGAAATATATATATTTGATATTTCTTGAAAGATCCATGGATATGAAATATGAAAGAATGATATGAAATATCCCTCAATATTATCAACTAACCAATTTCTAGTTGTAGTGTGAGTCTTCAACTGAGTGTAAATGTGAAATACCTTGCAAAGAAAATAAGTGACTTATATTTCTTATTTCTTTAATAGTAATAATAATAATAATGTTTACATATAAATATAATGCACATCACGACAATATCGGATGGCCATTAGTTTCACTCGGCAACAATCTCCAAAAGCACACGAATAAAACTTTGTGTAAGAAAACTGTAAGCTATGTGAACTTAAATATGCAGTCAAACAAGCCTTATTAGTAGTGAAGACGCAGTAAGATTATTGAGAAAAATATAACGATTACGTTTTGTAGAGTAAATAAAATTAGACAAGCTTCGATAATTGAAAGAAATTTATTGCTGTTATTCGAGCAAAGAGAAATAATATCCTGACATTAAACGTGTTATTAAATATGTACTAGAGAAACGGGAAAATTTTTGAAACAAAGGGTGATTGCTGCGTTACAGTCTAGACTTTAACCAACAATATCATAATAATTAGAGCAACAAAACACATAATGTAAATAGCACTTGTAATGCATGATTTTCATTTCACGTTCACTCAATTATACAAAGTAGTTTGCACGAACCCAGGGGTTTGGGATTTAAACTATTCTATTGTAGTTGAAAGTCGAGACGTCGTTGTAGCTTCCTTTGTAAAATAAAACCCCTTTAATTGGCGTTTCATATATTGCGCGTAACCACTATATTCTACAAATAATTACAGATAGTCGAAAGCTGGCCATCTGTTCAAATAGTTCAAATGATTATTAAATAAACCTTCATTCTCGTTTTCTCTGTTGCTGCTGCTTAAATTACAAACAAACTAATTGTAAGTAGTGATACGACCAATTTATGTAAATTTCTAGTTACTGGTGTTATCCTTGTGCGCCGATTCAGAACTACTTGAATTACAAAACAATGATATAACCCGGCACAGTGTTTTCATCAGAGAATTTCCGACGCGAATGCAATAAACAGGACGTCACTTCAAAAACCAAATAGGGCGTTTACTATGCAGTTGTCACTCGAAAATAGAGCAGTATTAACTGAAATTTCACTCTAGATTTATCGTCCAAATTAATTCTGAATATACAGTTTATTCCATAAAGGGTTTACTTTTTATTGGGAGAGTATTTTAAGCATTTTGTTCTAGGTATATATTTTTATTGTATCAATGGAGTAAATTGGCTTGAATGTATAATCAACAAAATCCGTCCGTGCCCGCTTTTAGAGTATGCAAATAAAAACAATAAAGCTGACGAGAGAACTGATTTTATGTGTTTTCACCAACTGTTGTCAAATTCAGGGTGAATATAATTTGCTTCAAAAAGATAATTAAAATATGTTTCTTAATTTAAAACATGTTGAACTTCAGAATTAAATAATTACCACATTTCAGTTCAACTTTTCCGTGAAAGCGTTTCAAATGAATTGTATTCACATACAGTCTCATATCCACATGAAAATAGCATGTACATTCCCGAGAAGCTTTAGTAATTCTTTTGTGTAGTCTCGTATAGTCTTCTTTTTTATTCGATAAAAGACGTCCCAAATTCCGTTGTAATCGTAAGGTTGCCAGGAACCTTCAGTTATTCGACATTTACTACCCTCTATTTTACTCCCAAATATAGTTGGACCAATCTTCATGAAAAAAACAATCTTCATGAAAAGAGCAACATCTGGAGGTAATTGGTTAGAATTGCCAAACAATAGGAAGTTTCATTTCGGAAAATTGTTTTCACTGCCTGAAAATCCTGATTTTTTAAGTTACGACTTCGATATTAAAATCCCATTCATGTGCATATTTTATGAACGTTTTCATGGTCAGGACGCACGAAACCGTAGAATGTTTTAATAATAAAATATCTAGATATGAAAATTTCTGTGCGATGTTACGTATGCAAAGAGGTATTTTTATGAGTGTTTAGATGAAACAAAAAAGGTTGCCCTTTCTCGTTATTTTTAAATTTAATGTACATTATTTATATTTTCGTTGCCTAGTTTGTATATGTGAACCCTGTACAACAACAAAGTTTAAAACCAGACAAAAACTTGTAGTATTTCCTATAATCTATTTTAAATTAATTTGTTAGAGATGAAATTAGACAGATTTCCTATTTTTGATTTTTATTGACGCACGACGCGTTTCGACTACATAGCTTTAGCCATCATCGGGTGCTGGAAGGCCAAATTACATTTAAATGAGACTTATAATATTTTTTAAATTTTTGGTTCACAAACAATGTATAACAATAAGTACCTAGTCAGAAATATAAAACAAGTACACGCATTAAAACATTTGTAAAGTACAGTGAAATTTATACATTAACATTTTATTGATTTATTGGGAATAAAGGTCCATATAATTGAAAATCATAAATTTTCCATTCAAATTTATTTTTACGTCGACGTTTCGCCTCCTTGTTGTGGGGATTTTTCAAGACACTATAATTATAAGGAAGCATTCACATATTATTACATACATAGTAAAGTATTATTTCCAGGTATTTAAATTTACGTATCAGTCATATCAATTACTTACATTAATAAACACATCTAAAAAATTTTTTTTCACTTAACTAAACTATTAAAAACATTTTCTTTTATAAATTATAGTCCTTTATCTAACTAACATCCTGCTTTACTTAATACTGTTTCTAAAAATTCCGAATGTAATCATACATACATTAAACGAGATACATACAATGCCCTCTATTTTAAATTTGTCACAAACTAGGAATCAACAATCTCTCACTATTACAGATGTCTATCTCACTAAACATACACTAAACTTATCCTAAATCTAGATTCACATCCATTATATATGCAATTCACCTATCTATCTTAATTATTTTACATTTCTACAAATTACCTATAAAATTTTTTTACTACTATTGACAAATTCAACTTTCAATACTTTACATAATCTTATTATTTTAATTTAAAATTCTATATTCTATATTCTATATATCTAATATTGTTAATATTATTAGTATCTCTTTTAA
>JAWQRP010001709.1:0-17977 GCA_033557875.1 Quadriops clusia | reverse complement strand
CAAACAATGTCTTGGCCTCTCTTTCCACTTCTTTCATGTATACTACACTCTTGCCCCTTTGAAAAAACCGTGCACTCAAAGTGTCGTTCGAAGAACGACGGGTCTGCTAGTAAATAATAAAATGTTAATAATAAACAAAGAACAAACAAAAAAATGTTAATAAAATCAAAAGTGTGCACAAATAATAAAATTTAAATAAAAAATAAAGTGGAATAACGAGCAAAGAAGTAATAAAGTGTAAATAAGCAATAACGAGGAAATAACAAGTAAAGTGCAAATAAATGAAAGTGTGAATAATCGACGGATAAAAGTAGCGTAATCGAATTTAACTGATAAAAATAATGTGAACAGTGACAGGCAGCATTCACGCCGTCTTATTACAAACAAGCTCCTGCAGAAGTGGAAAATCAGCGTTTCATTTCTTTGATGACTGTGAACAGGAAAAGGAACAGGAATAAGATAACATTTAGATAATAAGGCGTGTGAGGTATTTTCTTGATCTCGTTTGTTGCAGAAATTTTACATTTTCCAGTCTTCGCGGAAGAGGCCCCCTTTTTATCTCTCTGTTTAAAGTCCTTTAACTATGTAAATCCGCAATGGAATTCGTGTGATCGAATTTGATTTGCTTCAGTTTTTATTTTGTTCATTTTTATATTGGATTTATTTTTTTAATTTTTTTATTTTATTTTTTTGTCGTATTTTTTCTATTGTGTTTCTTACATTGTACTGTTTATACATATAGTACAGGTTGTATTGTATCGTTTATATTGTAATTTTTATATTGTATTTTGTTTTACTATATTCGTACTTTATTTACGGCCGTGCGATTTTCCACTCCTATTTAATTTTATTTGAAATTATTAAATTTACGAATTAAAATTCCCATGAAGAACATGCCCCAAAAATCCCCTTTCATCTTCCTCGAATCTAAATAATTTAAACTCCTGAACTTTTCTTGTGCAAACTTTGACAATTGAAAGCGTTACAGAGATTATCCCTCTCATCTCGAAAACTGCAACCCTGAAACTGTTTGCCTTAACGGTTAGTTATTTTTGTCTTCGTCGTCTCTCCTAATTAATTGGCAAGTTCTTTTCATTATCTGTTTAGAAAGAGCATGTGCAAACTCGTCAGAATAACATAATTCTTGTTAAATATAATATTCATATAAATAAGTAAACTGCGATCCGTTAACGGCTGATGTTTATTTGTACTCGGTGATATCATAATGCAGGTTAAAAACTTTGCGTTTGAGAACTTCGCGAGAAGTTTAATTTCTTCTGAATGCAATTCAAAGTACATTGTATTTATGCACAGTCTACCCATTGTCTAAGTAATTTCTTATTAGAAGCCAAACCTAAAGCGCACAATGAAGATATATTACCCTTATTCTGCTATAATCTGTATAATACACACTAAAATCATTGAATGGAAACTTAGTAAACGGTGTTTGGGGATGTTTAAGGGAACAGTGTGTTTGGGGAACTTTGTAACTAGCACTACTAAACTAAATTATAGATCTAAATTTCAAATCTAACTTATAGATTTTTTAATTCCGAGAATATATTTTTCCCGGCTAGGTCGATTTATTCAGAAAACCAGCCATATTGGGCCTTTTTAAAAACGGGATAATTTCGGCAAAAAGGGAATTCATAATTACCCCATTGTCAACGTTCGCTTTTTGCGTTTGAGTGAGGCTTTTATCGGAGGATGCGGAATCCTTGGAGCGTGTGTGTTAAGAATTCCTTTTTCCTACCCGTTTAGTTTAAGCCCTCATAACTGTTTTGTCCACATAAGCGAGATTTGAATACATTTACGCACTCAGGCCCCGGAAAATGTAATATATATAAAATCAAAAAAGTAAATATTTGCCAGTCGATTTCCGATTTTATTAAAGGAGCAACTATTGTGTTAAATAGCAAGTCGCCGCGAGGGAGTTTTTATCATGCGAGAATAAAATTTTTTACAATGAAAATAGACGAATATAACGGTTTTTGACTTGAGCGGTACCCAAAGCGAAGATTGAATTTAGAAGAGATTACTATTTTCTGGACCGATAGTAAGGATCAAGCATATAAGCGGATAATAACTCGGAAAATAGTAAATATGTTTCTCTGTTGCCCGACGCTTCCAAGAAGGATTTCCTTTGGAAATATAAACATGTTTACAACATTAGGTCTACAGCGGGACGATATTTTCTAACGCCGGTTTACGGTTCAACGTCTGGACCCTATTCCAGACTTTTAATGAGCTCGTTATGGGCTCACACACAATTGCTCAGGATCACTTTGTTTCTTATCGATTCTTGCCTGCTTTAGCCATCATTCGTTCGCTCGATTTTTCAAATCTCCGCAAATCGCGAAAAGAATTGCCCGAGAGCCCTCATCTGGAATTAGGACTTCTCACAACGAAGCAAATAATTTATTTCTATTTTTTTAATCGTACTGTATTGAATATTTAGTAAATGTAAATACAGCATTTTTTACGCTTCATGTTTACGTTTAGTACTCGAAGCGTTTCGCTCATAATAAATGATTGAGTTGCCTTTCTCTGTCCCGCTGATCTCTAACAAAGGATTTCAATTAGAAGTGAACATTTATTTGTATGCTCTACTAAATCTGCGAGTCCTAATTCTTCCCAGCTTAAGCTCCAGACGAAATTTTATTTATACAATTATTTGGTTGACACGTTTTGATTGTAATCACAGCAATTTGCCGTCTCTTATTGAAATTAAATAAAATGGTTCAGGTTCTATGACAACAGTTTTTAAAAATTAATTAGTTTGTTCTATGGTTCCGTATCATTATTAAAGTTTTTTTCATGTAGATTGTTTTATAGAAATTTGTTAGATTTCTAACTAACTAGATTTCTAATCCAAGTTTGTATGTTACCTGTAGTGGTCTGACGATGCTGAAAATTAATTAATTAAAATTTATCTCTTTAAAAATTCTGATGCGAATATTTGCATTATTTTATCTCTACGTTTGTGGATATATCCAAATGCAGTCCTATCAAGGGTTGACCTATTTAAACACAATTCATCTATTTGAGCATCATTTACCTTCCTGACACTACAAATTTGGATTCTGCAGGGTTATCCATCAATCTTGAAAATTTATAATCGTTTAACACAGTGCTGATTTAACAGACGTCTAATTAAAACCAACGAACGTTTAGCAAATTATGAAATATAACAGGGAGATGATTAAACATTTCAGCTGGCATCGGTGGTTTGATAAACGGACGCGCAATGAAGCAATGGACAGGACATAATTGCGTGTGTTTTGGGGTCTGGAAGACTTGCCGGGATAAGGTTTATAATTGGCGGAAGAAGATTGACAAATGCTGAAACAAAGTTGGGATTTGTTCGAAAAAGTTGACATATGTTGAAGAAGATTAACATGTGCAGAATAAGGTTGATTTATTTATGTTGACAGGCGCTGGAAGAAGTTGATATTTGTTATATAAAATGTTGGGAAAAGGGAGAAGGTTTTAAAAAAAATGTTAAGATCTTTTGTCAAAATCTTGAGATTTGCTGGAAAAAGGTTGATGGGATTTACCAAAAAATGTTTTAGATTCCCAGACAAAGGTTGAGATTTTCTAGAAAAAGATAGAGATTTTCCAGAAAAAGGTTGATATTTTGCAGAAAAAGGTTGATATTTTGCAGAAAAAGGTTGATATTTTGCAGAAAAAGGTTGATATTTTGCAGAAAAAGGTTGATATTTTGCAGAAAAAGGTTGATATTTTGCAGAAAAAGGTTGATACTTTGCAGAAAAAGGTTGATATTTTGCAGAAAAAGGTTGATATTTTGCAGAAAAAGGTTGATATTTTGCAGAAAAAGGTTGATATTTTGTAGAAAAATGTTGATATTTGCGAGAAAATAGTTGAGATTTTCTGAAAAAGACTGATGCAGCCTGCAAGAATGTTGAGATTTGCTGGAACGTTGAGATTTGCTGGAACAGAGTGAGACCCTGCAAAAAATTTGTGATTCCCTGTTTGAAGATGTTCGGTTCAATAGGGAGCAGAATAAAATGAGAAATGAATACGTTCCGACTAGAGTTGCTGGCTTGGTTTTAATGAAAGGTATCCTCGTTGCCTTCGTTTGTTCGCATCATTGTAAATTTATGAAGCATAAATTGCCGAATAGAATTCTGCAAGGTGTGCAATTTCCGAGTCGATATCCGCAGGTTAATGAAAATCCAAGCTCATCTATGAGGATCGGGTGCAATTCATGATTGCTGGTGGAAGTTGAAAATGTAATAGATATCGAGAACAGTAGCTGTATATCAAAGTGTGCAAGTGACAAGCAGTCGGTGGTGGAGAATAGTAGTGGAGGCCAGTTAGATAGATATATAGAGAGAGATAGGGAGACATAGAGGGAGATAGAGAGACATAGAGGGAGATAGAGAGACATAGAGGGAGATAGAGAGACATAGAGGGAGATAGAGAAACATAGAGGTAGATAGAGGGACATAGAGAGAGATAGAGGGAAATTGAGAGACACAGAGGGAGAGATCTAGAGATAAAAGGAGAGAGACACGGAGGGAGAATGATAGATGTGGAGGGACAGGGAAAGAGAACGAGAGAAGGAGATGGTCACGATGGCGATGGCGATGGGTATGGCGATGGCAATGGCAAGTACCGAGTTCGCTCTCGACTCGAATCACCAGTGCGAACGGAATTACAGCAGAGAAAGGAAGGCATGGCAATGGCAAGCAAAGGTATATCTCAGATGTTGTAACACGGCCCAAAACAGTTGGCGTTGAGACCGGTTTGGTCTCATACTGTATACATACGTCGCGATTCATTCGAATGAAAACAACGATACATCGTTCAGAATTCCGAAAGGATCGACGCGCGACGGGGCGATTTTCTATTAAGTTCCGATATTTTACAATTTTGGGGGTTTCGTTTTATGGCCTTTGATCTTTTCGTCAGCGCACACCATGACCTGGTAATGACAGGTATTTCCCGGGACGATTAATAACCGCACGTCTACATTACTGTCGTGAAAACCCCTCGGCCCGTCGCCCTATTGTTTTCAACTTTAAGACGCTGCTGATTCGCCGATTCAGATTGCACTCGCCGTTTTTCATTAAGCAGATCAAACAAGATGACAAGCTAATTATTCTTCCTCAAACCCATGGCTCGACATGAACTGCATAAAACACCCCTTTCTCCCGTTTTGCTCCCCAAACAACCGGGAACACCCTCCCTACCTGTCCGATTCGGATATTAGATCTGCTAGAGGGAGGTCTTTGTGCGCAAAAATCTGGAATGTATGTTTTGTGTGTGTACTTGATGTTGTATTAGATATAATAACGATGCTAATAATAATAATGATAGTAGTAATCAATACAAACTTCCCAATAATAATATTACGTTCAATATTATTAATATTTCTTTATTAATATTTATTAATTAATATTATTTATATAATTATCTTAGTGTTTATAATATTATTATTAAAGCCTATATTACCATAAAGAAGGTACCACAATAACGCGGCTATTATTAAGTAATTTTACCAGCGTTATTACGCACATATTCGACCGTTCGCGGATCATTATAATAATTTAACATATTAATTAAGAGCAATAACACAATATATATGTTAATTTCACTTACTACATCGAAATCTCTGGCTACGGGCTTACGGGTTCAACTGGGTTATTCGTAATTACCTGCAACAATAAAAGAAGGTCCATAAGAATTTACGGCGGAACTTTAATAAATTATGCATTAGGAGGAGTTACTAGTTTTAATTTTTATTACAAAGTGTGAAAGGCGTTTGCCAGTTCGAACTTATTAAACTAGCAATGTCTACTACACACTATATGTAAACTGAAGACGATCTAAATATACATATAATTAAAGAAATAAGTCAAGTCTCAGGATGGGAACGCCCAGGTCTTTGTCGCACCCTGTATACTGCCAACGTGTACTCGCCGCAGCAAAAACGTGTAATTAAATATATACCACGGTAGGAAACACGCGTTCTCTTTCATAATAACGCTGATGCGTGAAACAGTCTTTTTATACTACTCTACCGGAATAATTAATGCACATGCTATATAAATAACTTATTCGATTAATGTTGCGCCGTTGTCATAACTAATGCGAACTAGTTTCAAACGGAAAGAATGCGCAGCTTTGATCAATTAATCCTGGCGATGAGGATCAAAAGAATGCAATTCCAATTTTTCTCGGATTAAAAACAATGCCTTTATTATTCCTTTCTTTTGTTCCCGTTTTTATGTTTATTTTTTTTTCTTTCTTAAACTAAATCTAAAATTTCCAAATAAGGTCTAGTGAAGAGAATAATACAGGTAATAAACAGTTTATTTTCCATCGATTACCGATGATGGTTTGCGATAGGACGCGCCGAAGTTTTGTTCACCAGTTCGGTAAATCTAGGGTAATGGTTTAGATGATTTGTTGTAATTCAGTTTGGGGTAAAGACAAAAGCAGCGCGATTATTTGCCCCCGTTGTCCTGGTCGTTGTTTGCGTTTCCAGAGAAAGTTCGGGACCGCAAGAAAGAGTCGTTCGAATAGAGTGGCAGAAAGAGACGTCGTTACCCAGTCACATAGTCGCACCCGTAAGATAATAGGATTGGAAATTCTATTAATATAATCGAATCTATCTGTTTGGGAAATGAGTCGGTTGTGTGTTTTTGTTCAAGGTTAACGCGCTTTCTTTACTTTCCCCGGAAAAATCCGGGAGGCAATTAAATTGAAGAATTGGGTTTCCAATTTGCGCTTCGCTTATTTTTATTTTGCTCAGCACCGAAGCTAATCGACTAGAACTGTCAAATCCGGGGGCGTGGGCACTAAATTAACATTTTACAACTGTTGCTTTATTTTTAACTACATTATGTGTATTCACCGATATTTAACGCTAGTCTCATATCGCTTAAACAGATATTTAAAATATTTTATCTACATAATAATATAATATGTGAAATAACATTATATTGATTGTAACATTAAATTAAAAAATGTAACAAATTAAACAATGTAATAAATTTAAAAAATGTAATAAATTAAAAAATGTAATAATTTAAAAAATGTAATAAATTAAAAAATGTAATAAATTAAAAAATGTAATAAATTAAAAAATGTAATAAATTTAAAAAATAAAAATGTAATGTATTTTGTAATTTATGAAACTTTTTAATCTAATGCGTATAATTTTTCTATTTCCATAGAAGTATAATCCGTCAGAGCCGTTCGATACCATTCGAATCAAAACGTCGCGAATAAAAGCAAAGCCATTAAACTCAGAAGAAGGCGGCGAATTTTAAATTTGAATTTAGGGCCGAACTCAGAGAGCAACGCGTATTTCTTTTATCGATATGTGCAATCTCTATAAATTGAGGTAATTTTCCAATTGGGAATAATTTGCTAGGCGGTGCGAGTTCTCATAATAAAAAATCGACCGCTCCCCTCGCTCCTGTTCCGATGACGATTTGATTCTTGGGGGTTTAGAAGTTTTAATAAAATTAACAATGCTCCGACCATTGCGCTACCTAACGGGCACCGAACTGTGCTGCAACCTGATTGCTTCGAAATAATTACCAACGATGAATTTCACTTTTTCGTCCTTTTTACTGCCGCTGTAACGGATGTTTTTCTCTATTAACTACTAGCCGCCGAGGTACGTATCATTTTGTTTATTATATTTTTAATGCAAGTAAAAAATGATCCTGATTGATGAACTGGCATTTACCTAATATTTACTACATAGATCTAATGTCTACTATGGTCTACACTTCGAATCATTTCATTTTTATTACAATTTATGGTGTACATGTGATTTTTTGTCATATGTCATGTATTATATTGTCATTGTTATTATCAAAACTCATATTGTCTAGATCTTGAGAGAACATAATCTGATCATCTCTATTCACTGACGTTCTTTTTTCTATGATCTGGGCGAGACAAAAATATTGTTAATTGTAGCTCTGACTGCCCTAAAGCCCATCTATTTTTCTGTTTGGTACAGTTGGTAGTTCTTTGTTATTATTGAAATATATGATTGCAATATATATATATTGCAATCATATATATATAAAATAATAATTGAAATAAAAGATATTTGTTGTTTAATTATTTATTCCCATCGGGTACATTTCGTTCACATTTAGGTATACATAATACAGATTCAGTCAATCATATTTCATTCATATAAAATGGTTGCCTAGCTGTACAAGTTTATTTAGCAATTCTCCTGGCAGCGGGGACGTAAACAAATGATTAAAACGATTGTTGGCGAATTTTCCGCAATCAAATCGGTTCTTACGGGCGCCGCGACGCAAATGTAAATCGAGCTGAAATTTAGATTATGTGACAAAATTATGCATATGTATGGTAATATCATTAAGTCCATGGAATTTCAATGTGCTGTGCTTGTGGATAATTTCTTTCTGGGCGAATGTCAACACACTCCGAGCTCAAATCAGCCCCTGCCAATCAGGGCCATCCCACATGTACATATCGATTACCTCTCTTCATTAGTTGGCTACCTAATATCAAATAGACCGGACATTCCCGCAGATACATTGTCACCGAAATATTCCCTTTGAAGGCAACTCCTGCCTGATATTTGGTATCAATACGTTTGCACCTTTGTGCGAAAAATCTTGACAAGGGTTTAAAAACGTGGCATCTTTTGAAGTATAGGATATTTGATTTTTTGAAATTGGAAATATTTTTAAATATGACATTAATATTATCTTAATTATTACGAAAAATACTCCATTTATAATACGGACGTCTGTGGTGATTTTGTAAAATGATCCAGTAGTTTCAAAAATTCAATGTTTGTCATAACATAGATTCTGGTTTGTATAATATTACACGTGAAATACAGGTTCGAGCATAGATATTAAACATAGTTAGTGGGGTGTTTATTATATAAAAACGACATAGGTATGTACTTTTTTTAACATCCAGCAGCCTACAGAAAATGGGGATTAAATTTCAAAGCGGTCTTTTTCTTAATTAAAAAAAATTGTTTCATTGCGATGTTCGTTTTTCCTTTCTCTAGGTATCCTTATTTTAGAATACAAATATTTGCGTTTATAAGCATGCCAAAATGAAGTTATGTCAAAATTAAGTTATGCCAAAATTAAGTTATGCCAAAATGAACTTATGTCAAAATTAAGTTATGCCAAAATTAAGTTATGCCAAAATTAAGTTATGCCAAAATTAAGTTATGCCAAAATTAAGTTATGCCAAAATTAAGTTATGCCAAAATTAAGTTATAGTTCTTGATTGGGGAGACATTAATGTACATCTTGCTTCACTTAAATGTCATTATTTTGTAAAAGCACAGGTTCTCGTTCCATCATGATCAAAATACAAAGAACCCAACTATAGACTCACAATCACTAGAGGGATTCTGGGCGGGATTATGTCATAGATACACTGTTATTGACTGAGAGCCTACACTTTTACGAAATAGTGACGTTTAATCTAAAACAAGATGTATAAGCCATGTGATCAATTTGGAAATAAACGGATCTATCCTGACTTTCTGGAAATCTTAATATCATTATTATTATAAACATTTTTTTAAAAATAAAATTAAACATATATATATATATATATATATATATATATATATATATATATATATATATATATAACACGTGTGAAGCTTCGTGCTGTTCATGTTCTGGGGCTAGTTCCGAGTGAACAGTTCGCGTGGAAATACCCGACAAAACCCGAACTAACCCGAAATGTCCGACAAGTTCGGGTTTTATCGTGCATTTCCACCTTGAATTCAAATTTGCCAGATACGGCTACAAAGCTAAATTTCTGTGACCCGACGGTAAAATACTATATAACCCAAGCACGCGTTCCACGCTTAGTTTCCCCGCCAAACGCGCATTATTCTTCGTATGATTCATAATAAATCCTTGGTAACTCTAATACGCTTAAATTTCGGGATGTTTTGTCTTATAATATAATAGAGTGAAATAAGATTAATTTATTTTCATTCTGTCGGCATTTTAGGGGCAGAATAAGTTGGGAAGTTGCTGCTGCGGCGCTGCAGCTCCTTTCCGACTGACAACTGTTTACGCCTCCAAGAAATTAGAGCCAAGTTCAAATTTGCCGCTCGAAGCGCCTCGTTTCCACTCTTAAGTGACGTAATTAGTTTCATTCATGATTTCAGAGAAGGGGAACGAGCAATGGAACTCGGACAGCCGCTGGAAACGAAAATTTCATATTTGCTCGTGGAGGGTTTATATTTCGCGTTTTAGAGGGAAACAGATAGAAGTTGGTGCCACAGCATCAAATAAGCTAGTAAATCCACTCGAGGTAACACATCGCGATATGTCCACCGAAAGATTTATCGACTACGAACGTGTTGTGAGAATTCTCGGAAATTTTGAGAATGTAAAATTCTATTTTATTGAATCGCACACGATTAAATTTAGACTGTGAAATTTAATAATAAAAAATTGTACTTAAATTGTATTTAATTTTTTTGGCGTTATTTATTTACGTATTATTATTATATTTATTGAGTATATTTATATTTATTGAGTATATTTATATTTATTGAGTATATTTATATTTACTGAGTATATTTATATTTATTGAGTACATTTATATTTATTGAGTACATTTATATTTATTGAGTACATTTATATTTATTGAGTACATTTATATTTATTGAGTACATTTATATTTATTGAGTACATTTATATTTATTGAGTATATTTATATATATTGAGTATTTCATTTTTAAGTTGTATTTGTTCTTCAGGGAGAACCAATATATTTTGAATAAATATTTTAATAGAGTATTAAAGAAGAAATAAAATAAAAAATTAAAAGACAAGTAAAAATTAAACCTATACTTTGATTACCTAATAAGACTTAAAGCCCCATAAATATAAGAATATAAACGGAATATTAAAAATTAAAAATGTGAACCTGAACACTGAACTCTGTATTGATCGAGCGTAGTGGTAACTGCAGATTGTGAACAAATTTAATGTAAATCGTCGGAGATTAACTTTGTAAACAGTTCCTCACGTGCATAATACTTAAACAATAAATTTATGCACCTCGGTTTTTAGTGGCTTCCTCCCTGCCTGAGGGTAAATGGGGGTTGTCAGAGCAGGAATGAGATCTGTAGCACCGGAGATAAATCAATACTAACACCACATCGCTTTACGGATGGTGGCTATTTCATCGCTAGTCCCGTACGCACACTGTTTCCGGCCTTCCTTCAAGCACCCTGGAATATCATTTCTATTTCGCTTCGGCGCAAAAAATTGTCTCCCCCGCCAAAAATCCTCTTTTGCCAAAAATTCTCTTTCGCGCCAAAAATTCTCTTTCGCGCCAAAAATCCTCTTTCGCGCCAAAAAAACCTCTTTCGCGCCAAAAATCCTCTTTCGCGCCAAAAATCTTCTTTCGCGTCAAAAATCCTCTTTCGCGCCAAAAATCCTCTTTTGCGCCAAAAATCCTGTTTCGCGTCAAAAATTATCTTTTGCGCCAAAAATTCTCTTTCGGGCCAAAAATCCTCTTTCGCGCCAAAAATCCTCTTTCGCGCCAAAAATCCTCTTTCTCACCAAAAATCCTCTTTTGCGCCAAAAATCCTCTTTCGCGCCAAAAATCCTCATTTGCGCCAAAAATCGAGTTTCCCACCAAAAATTCTCTTTCTCGAGCAAAATCGTCTCTCCGCCAAAAATCGTCTCTAAAGCTCCCCCAATTCAAATTTCCCCCGACATGATTTGTTTCCTATTTTCAAAATGATTAGTGCCGGTATTAAATTTGTAAGATCGGAATTATTAGGATGGTCCGTGGGGTGCATATCTATGAGCCCTTTATGACAAATATTTTACGTAGCAAACCGTGTTCCTAGGCGACAAGTCAGTTTTGTGCGAGTAACTCATTTCCTGTTCTGACTCTCGCTATTCTTAGGCTCCGAATCACCCCATCCCAGATTATTTATCGCCTTCATTTTTATTAGGGCCACCCAATCTCGATGACATTTTATTAATTATTGAGCTCAGCTCACACCCGGGGTATCCAGTATCGTTGCGACATGGAACTGTGTCGCTAATGTTCTGTACTAAACGAAATTTCGTGAGATTGAAGACCTATTATTATTATTACTTTATTATATTAACATTTTTACAAATATTATTAAAATTATTACTATTACTAGTCAATGAAAACTTTACCTCGCATCATCTATTTTTCCACAAGGCTTCGATGACAATTCTCAGATGTACACGCAACCTTTAGCAGCGGTAGACATTAACTCGGTTATTTTTATTGTGTAATGATAATATGACCGTTCGGTTGCTTTCCTGGAGCCCTCGATGGAGCAGCTCTCGTAGATTTAAATCTTTTCACTAACGGGTTTGCGAACCCATTGAAGAACAACACCTATTAATCTAAACTTCTGTGGTGAGCTTTACATAACAAATAGAAAAATTTATCATTGTCAATTGTACAATCTTTGTCCATTAATTTCGGGTTCATCGCTGGTACCCTATACTCTCGGTCATTTAACACCCACCCGTATTTCTCTTTTTTTCAAGGATAATAATTTTTTCAAGGATAATAATTTTTTCAAGGATAATAATGTTTGCAAGTGATTTTTCACAAGTGATATTTTCGCAGAAATAATTTAATCGTTTCCAAAAGCCCGCAGTTTTCAATATATGCACATCGAGAATTTATTTGCGTTAAAAAGCAATAGTGGCGCTCCCCGAAAGGAGTTGGGCATTCGCTCGAACTTTTATCTCAGTCAAAAGTGATTTACTAGCTACTTAAAGAAAACTGAGTTAAATGTATCCGAACTAATGCGGGGACTGTATTAAAGTGTATATTTGCAAATTAGCATTCAAAAGTGGTGCAGAAGAGAAACTAAAAGGGCGGGAGCGCGCGATATCGGGGGGAAATAGGAGAATTTCGCTTAGAGGAATTAAGAGCCTAAAAATGCACCGGCAGTGCATATCTCTTCCTTCCCCAATAATAAAATGGAACAGTTCGGTGAAATTGTAAGTTTCTCCGCCGCATTCGGAATAAATTGCTTTATGAAGCAAAAAACTCTCCCGAGGGCTGCATGTAAAGAAGCCTCTGATAATGGAATCTTCTCTCAATTTGTCTCTTAAATCTTTATCTAAATGCAAGGAGATTCATTGGGCATTTCGTGATTAGGTCGCGACAGGACGCAACACTGGTGCATCGTAAAGACAATCGAAGCGAAAAAATATATCGCGAGGCACTTAAATACATTTTAAAACTATGTTGTTAAAATTATGTAGTTACAATTATGTAGTTACAATTATGTTGTTAAAACTATGTTGTTAAAATTATGTTGTTAAACCTACATGTTGTTAAAATTATGTTGTTAAACCTACATGTTGTTAAAACTACATGTCGTTCAAACTAAGTTTTTAAAACAACATGTTGTTAAAAGTACAAGCCAACAAGAAAAATAACGAATAAAGTATTCGTTTCCTTCGTGATCCAAAACCTGTTCGGACTTTATTATTAATTAACGCTGTAACATCGGTTAAATTATTGTTTGAATGCGGTGCATTACATCGTAGTATCGTACAAAGGCAGTAAAATTATAAATTTTATTTGCTCCTATTAGGCCAATTTTTTAGGCAATTTAAATGGTACTTTCACTTCCTTCAACGTCCCTAATTAAGCCCGGCTCACATTGATTTAGGATTCGTCAGCCGCAGAGAAACCTAATATCCCATATAGCTAAAAAGAGTAGTTATAAAAAGCTTAATTAACAAATTAAATGATCAGCTGCTGTGCAACGAACGAATGTTTAATCGTCGTTTTTTAAAAGCTATAAACGTCTACGGTTTTCGTTGCGGGATCATGGGAATATTAATAATTTGTGGTTTTATCTCACTCGAAAGTATGCGAGGAATTTTTACTAACGAATAATTATTAGGAATGGGATGTTGTAAGGTTGGTTTTATTTTGATATGGTAGGTGTCATTTTGTATGTTATGCAGTGGCTGAACGTTAGATTGCTGGGACAGTACCAATAGTATCGCAATTTGCTCGCTCCCTCGCGACACGTCGGGGAAAACACTAAAAAAAAATTAAAAATATAAACCGGCTCAATATTTTATTACGAAATTTCTTTTCATTTCTCTTTATATGCGCGGCAGGGTGAGAACAGACATAACAATGCCACTGAAAAATGTGTAAAAGGTGTGCGCAGGTACCTAACAGAAATGTTCTTCGTGAGATGCGGCGTTGCTATTTAAAAATTCCTTGATGATTTGTTTAAGATGCAAGAAGAAAATGTTCTTGCCGGCTAATGCCGCGAGATTGGGCCGGAAGTTAAATATTATAACGTGCAAAAATTGCAATCTGGTTACCGTACAGGAAAACCGGCAACGAACGGATACGGAACACAGGAAGGGAAGTAAGCATTTACAGGTTTAACCTTTTAGGTCCTCGACTAAGCGGCGTTGCATTTGCGAACTCCGCTGAAATTTGTCGTTTCCCTATTTTGCAAACAATACTTGAACGGCGGTCAGTTAAATGGCCGCCAACGTTTCTCTCTATGGTTAATGAAGCGGACTTTGGTTTACGCGTCCAATTTTAATGGTGTCTCGAATTAACTCGCTTAACGTGTCTTATTCCATCCCGGACATAATGAGTGTGTCGATGCACTTTCCACTAAACCGAACGCTAAACGAGGCTGCATCTCAATGACCTTCGCTCCATCTCCCTTGATTTTATAACTGAGCAACCAGCGCTTAACATAACCTCTATCTCGCGCGTCACACAGCATCGTTCTTCGCGACTGCTGATTGGCCGCCACTGACGTCAGTCAGACGTAAGTGACGTCGCAATTTTGAACATTTATAATTACAATATAGATAATTTATTTTTAATTCTGTGTGAAAAAGCGCGATTTAATAAGACGGGCGATTTAATAAAATGTGCGTAATGCAGATAGGGTTCCCGGAAAAGTCGGCGGTAGTTTTAATCCGCCAATAAATTTCTGGTCAATTTCCACTCAAGTTGGTCTTATCTCCAAGCTTCCCTTCTATTTAATTCTATAGATTTTTAAAGCATAGAGCGAGCGGTGCCGGGGTTTTACGGAGCAATTGCGCAATTGTTCGTAAAAAGTCAACAATGGCCAATTTATTTCGTTGTGATTATTCCTGTACAGATAAGTTGAACCCTATCTTAGTTTCTTGTTAAGTATTAAGTACAATTATTTATAGATTAGTTAATTAGTTAATAATAGTAATATGACATATTTGTATCAGAAGCGAATAATCGAGCATACTTATATTCTATCACATCCGACATGGTTTTATATACGATGTACAGGATGATCTTTTTTCAAGTTGCCAGTGGGCGGAGACACTTCTCAGGGTCGCCAACGTGATCACCTGTCTTCTAGGATGTGCCAATCGTGTTTGTGACCGTGAGAATTGAGCCTCCACCCACTGGCAACTTGAAAAAAGATCATCCTGTATATTGGATTATATCAGCGTAATTTCATACAAAAATAACAAATGTTACATATTTTGAACCAAAAATTAATGGGGAATTCAATAAAAACGTCAGAATTAACAAACAATTACAGTGGCATTATTAAAATCGCGGGAAATATAATTCCGGGAACTTTTTTGTCACTCTGTAATTGTTTAAAATTGGGTAGAAAGTTCGAATTATGGTTAGTAGTTGTGTGCAACGAAAGAATTTATTTGTGTTACATATTTACAAAGTTTACATTACATTGCTAGTTAAAAACACAATATTTGTTAGTTACTGCAGCTTTACAAACGCGCGAAATGAATTATATAATTTCAATTCTTTAATGGAACGTTAAATAAATCTAAAGTGTCACAGAGTTGTATATACGCCTATTTGACATTTGAAAGTAACTTTAGTTTTATCACTAAAAAGGGTCACGTTAGCGCTACTGACGGCGGCCATCTTTACACAGTTGTCAATGAAAATTCATATGCTGATTTGTTGTTAAATAATGTTTTGGCAATAAAAATTTGGAGAAACACGGGTGTAAGTGAATCGCAAGGAAATCGATCGACTTCCTCTAGAATCTAGACAAACGGGGTAAATCGCATTAATCCTTATTTCTATAACTCTTAGGTTAATTATACTAATCGCATATGATTAGACTCATTGGTATCGCGAACATACGTATAGATGAGATTAATCAGAAATCAGACAAGAGAGGACATGGGGCACGCAACGACGAGACCACTATACATTACCTCATTCAAATGCTGTTTATTAGCAACAGACGCTATCAACAGGCGGGAAAAAAATCACACATGGGCTTCATTCAAATCCTTAAGGTTTTCGCAAAAAAATAAGGTCGGATACTTTTTTAACAGAGCACGTAATTACGTATTATTGCGGAAACGTTTATTAGTGATAATTAAAATTACATTCGAGATATATCATGCGCTACCTAATTAAAGCAACAAAATAAAACGTACCGTACATGTCGGTGATACTGCTCAAATCGTATAATTTCTTCTTTTCAACAATATATAAATATAATAAAATAATAATATAGTAAAAGAATAAGATAATAAAAGAATAATATAATAAAAGAATAAGATAATAAAATAATAATATAATAAAAGAATAAGATAATAAAAGAATAATATAATAAAAGAATAATATAATAAAATAATAATATAATAAAAGAATAATATAATAAAAGAATAATATAATGAAATAATATAAACAATAAATAAACCATCTTATTAGACTGGCAAATTGGCTCGTCGATATGCTCAGAAACCAAATCTCCAACCAACCAACTAAAAATCTTTTGTTTCCAAGACAACTAACTATTATGCGATGAACAACGATCCTGCCTGTTTCAAAGTCGCCTAGATATGAAGCAACCTCAACACACCCACCGTAGCATTAAGTAGGTAAAAATGAAAAAAAATCATGTATATTACAGTGGTAATTATTCTGTCGATTTAAATCAAAACGAAACGGTTATAATGTATATCCTGATGTAGCAAGTTAAAAAACGGAGCGGTTTGGTTTTGAGGTATTATTTATTTATTACATACATAGAGGGTATAAAAAGTTTTTCTTTGTTAGGCACCCATTCCGCAGCGATCTGCATTCATCTAGCTATATTGTTGTGTGTTATTATAAATGTGGGAGTAGCGTGGTATATTGTTTGCCCTTTCTAATAAATCTCCCCTGTTCCCGGCGTTGCATTGATTGCATTTACTCTATCCATTATCCATTGTAAGTTGTGAATTCAGTATCCCGCGTTTAAGTATGGATCGTAGAAATATCCAGCCATTTAGGACCATTGTTCAGTACGTGATCTTAATGGAGCAGTTCTGTTCGATTTGTAGCTAACATATGATTTGCATGGGCTTCCATATTTACTTAGAGATTAATGGATGTATAATTTTTCAGCCAGAATCCGATTTATGGCAATTTTATTTGGATTAATGTGCAGAGCACAGAATGGTGCTAAGACAAAGCAAAAATATTATTGCGCTAGTAATTTAGAGCATCTACTTCAACCACACATCACAGTTGAAACAAAATGGGAGCCAGTACGCTACTGCGTTCAAGAATGAAATACGACCCATTGCTTTCTTTTATTCACAATTTCATCACTTAGAGCTGCGCATAGCTCGCACGTAAGAACTCCTAGAGATTTTTATTTTGATTCTTTGCATTATATTTTATTTTACGTGGCTACTACGGGTATAAGTAGATTATTCTACTTTACAATTGGATAATATTATATTTATAGCAAAATACGCAAATCAAATGCGAATAATTGCATATTCGCGCGCGCGCACGCGCACACACACACACACACACGCACACACACACACACGCACACACACGCACACACACGCACACACACACACACACACACACACCCAAACACACACACACACACACACGCACATACATACTCTTTCTCTCACAAACATAC